>UELX01002253.1:0-32919 GCA_900480035.1 Eupelmus urozonus
CTCTATAACTACCTTGTAGGTTCCTACTTACCGACGATTTGCAGTTTACCTACTTCCCGGTATAAATTTTAAGAGAATTACAATTTATTTTAATACATCAATTTTTTTAAATCCATGAAAATATCATCTATGAATTCTAATACAATTTTTATATTAATTAGATAAAGTAATTTTAATAACTAACAATAATTTATATATATATTATTGATACAACGCATAGTACAAACCCGCAAAACTTTCAAAACTGCATATTAACCATTACTTTGTACTGTTTTTAAAATAACCAACACTTTAATAAGTATAGGAACACTCTACTTCAATTATTCAATTTTTTCGAAAAACCAGCTCACCATCACAGCCCTCATCGCCATCGCTTCCATCCTCACCTCAGCCCACGCAAAGCCCAGCAGATCCTGCAAGTTCTGGTGCAAGGAGCACGACAGCAGCTACTTCTGCTGTCCAACCGGCAAAACATTCAACCACAAAAAACCCATGCTCACCTGGGCGTTGAACGAGCTACTGGACCTGAACGACCACGTGCCCTTCTGGCTCTCCTCCAACTCCTGGATCAACTACCTCCTGCCGGTCATCTTCCAGCGCTCCTTAAATTTCGACTGGGCCTGGATGTGGCCGCAGCATACCGAAACCTATCACCATGAAGTGACGCGAAGATGTCCGGATCTGAGGCCGTCCTGCCCTAGAAGCTACTACTGGCATCATCCACCCGAGGCATGCGGATCTGATGATGAATGTTCCGGATGGGAGAAGTGCTGCTATGACGTCTGCCTGGATCATAAGACTTGCAAACCTGCGGAGATTTCCAGTTCTTAAAATGTTTGATTCATGGTTGTAGTTGAAATATTTTTTGTTTGCGCCGTTTTTATCGAATTCAGGTGATTCATTGGGTCGTAACAAAGTGAAATGTAAAACGTGAGCGTCGAAGTTTTTGCTTAGGTAAGGGAATTCTAACTCTTTACGGTATTGAAAACTGTTAATCTTTTTATTTCGTTTCTTGGATTCTACTGTAGGTAGTAGCTTAGATTTATTCTTTCGTAATTGATTATATTTTAGTATATATATTTAGAAACGAACACAATATAATTTATTTGCTTATATATTAAGATAAAATGAATTGACTAATGATGTTCTCGCTCTATCAAACGATTTTATGTCATTGGAATCTAAATAGTTTTCTATACACAATAAATCAATTAAAATCCATGTCAAAACTACAAAAAAAAACTCTCATCACCCAAAAAAAAATCTCATCCAACGCAAACATCCTCCATCCGACTTCCCCAAACAATGCAAATATCCAAAGCCCAAAATTCCTCTCCCGCGCACACCAACAGGTGAAAAAAAAGAAACCTTCCTCCATCAAAAACCCGAAGCACAGCCGCTTTATTATTCGATCTCCGTCGAATCTTTATAGCCACCTATAAAGATCCTCCAAATCTCCCAGCCTGCAACCTCGAAAAAAGAAAAAATCGTGCCGCCGTATAAACAGGCCCCTCTCTTATACAACAACACACACACGGCCGATCATCCATCAAAGCGATAATTGACAATGAATAACGCGTCTCGGAGCGCCAGCTCACCTTTTCCCTAATACATCCCCAACGCATTCCTCTGCTCTCCTTTCTCGCCCAGAAAAGCCGATTTCCTTCCTGCCGGAAATATCCTGTCGGATTTCCTAAATTCCCTTCTCTCTATTCTCCCAGTCCATTCAGCCCACACGGACCTTACTAAAGCCCCACAAAAAAAAAACACGGCCTGCCCCGTGTATACGTAAAATTTATGCACACACACAGCCGCAGACTCGGAGAGAACAAGGCAGCTATATAGACTCGGAGTTAGTTAGCGCAGGTCTCGACTCGCTCTCCATGAGAGGACGGAAGGGAAAAAACGAGCGGCAGAATGGAATGCGCGCTTGCGCCGAGGCCGCCGCGTGTTCTCCATTCATACATGCGTACATGTATACACACGGAGAGCTGGATACACCTACACGTGCACTTAGAGAGGGGCACGCGCCGGCGTCGAAATCTCCTCGTTTCCCATGCACTCGCGCACTGAGAGAGCCGCCCCCGCACCTTAAGATAGCGATAAGTGCGTACGTGTGTATGCGTGATCGCGTTATTTTGAAAATATGCCGATCACCCGGCGCTCGCTGAGTCATGACTCGGGGAAGTGGTGAATGAGCGCCGGTTGAGCGACACCCGATATCGATTTTATATTGCTGATCGCGCGCGCACCGTTAGACGATTTGCTTGCTCTTCCGACGCGACTTTTTTTTCTGCCTGTCTTTCGTTCTAATGTGTCCCTGTGGAAAATTTGCCGATTATAGACGTAACCGGTTTTCGTCGGCGTTCTCTCTGTGTACATTAACCCGGCACCTCTCTATAATCCTTATCGTCGCACAAGCTTGTTTCGTCGCGCTTTAAAAAAAAACCTCAGCGATAAGACACGCGCGCAGGCAAAACCCACCGAAAAAAAGGCCGCTCCGAAAGAAACCATAAATTCCCAGTCTCGGTCCGAAAAAAAATCCAACATCCCACACATCGGCCGGCTTCTTATTTACGATCGGAACAAAGTATAAAAGAGCGCGCATGCCACAATGCTCTCTCGCGCTAACTGCAGAGAGGGACGGAATAATGCGCCGACGAGACTCGTGTTTGACTCACACGCTATACGCATATATACACACACAGGCGTCTCTCGTGTCGCCTTTCAGTGAGCTCTCTCGCGCGCGCCTGAGAAATTTTCATTCGAAAAAAAAAAACCGGCCCCCAAGTGTGTGTGTGTATTCCTATACTCCCATTCACGCGCGCGCCTTCCTCTTTTTATTCGTGGAATTTCACCGGAGGAAGCAGCCGAAAAATCTTGGGAGATGCTGACGGCGAGATTAGCTCGCCGGGCGAGGGGAAATTAGGGGATTACGCGGTGTGTAGACACTTTTTCCTTGACTCTGGTGCAGGTGTGTTTGGATTTTTCTTGGAGATTTTTATCGTATTGGAGTTGCGCCGGGGAATGTGTGTCTCTGATGCGCCGAGGTGTTATTATAGAGTTGTTACGCGATTTTAAGATTGGTTGGGGGTTAGGAGGATCGCTGGTTATGTCACGTGACGGCTTGACAAGGTAAGTGCAATGTTTATGAAGCGAGAGTTAATGGCCGTGTTGAGATTGAATGGGAGACTCGGTTTTAATTCATAAAATGTTTATTGAATGGGTTTTATGGGCGCGCTGTGAAGAGAGCCGCTCGGTGAAGATCTTGGCGCGGACTAAATGTTTATGGGCTGTATAAACTTCCGATCGGGCTTGACTCGCTGAATATGGATGGACGAAATGTGTATAGTCTAAAGGAGACGGCTTTATTCAAACAGAATTGATCTTAAAAAGCTCGGGCGGACAAAATATAATTTTCAATTAAATAATATAACCGAGCGCTAACTTAACCACACTCCAAAAAAAGATCGGCAAACCGTCGCCATAACAAACGAGCGGTAAAACAGCGACGCAAATAATCCGCGAAACAGGTACACGCTAAATACCCAAATAGGCTTACGCTCAAAGATAAACCGTCCATTCCACTCGAGCTTATCTCCCCTCGCGTCCAAGCCAACAAAGTCATCAGCTTCTCTCACGGCTGCGCAAGGGAAACGGGCGAAATTGAAATTCAATAAGACACACAACTCTTTCGAGATCACGAGAAGGGAGAGAGACACAAAGGGGAGGCCAGCTCTCGAGTTCGGACATTCGAGAGTCCCCCGGCCCTCTCTCTCTGTGTGTGCGAAAAAGCGGCAGCGGCAGTCATTCGAGACGATCGCGCATCATCGGCCAGAGGAGCAGTTTTGTGGTTGCCGGTTCCTCTCCGCCGGCGTTTTTCTTCCTTCCTTTCTCGATTCTCATTTTTCGCCCCGGCGTCGGGCGCTTCTTCTTTTTTTTCTCACTGGAGGTATATAGTTCTGTGTGGAGGAGCGTTGTTGTGCCGATCTTCGCGGTTGAGTGTATAGGGTGGTGTGTATTGGTGATGGGTTTTGTGTCGTTGAGGGGGGATCGGTGGGATGCCGGGAGAGTGATTTGACGTGGTGAGGGCTTTGTTTGGAGGGTTATGCAATGAGGAGGATTGTTTGGAAAATATTTTATGAATGGTTTCGAAAGTTTTGGAGTTTGTGGAATTAATGTGAATGTATTGTCGCTGAAGGTTAGTTGAGAGTAATGGAGGAAACTGATGAATCGAATCCACTAAGGCTAACATGTAATTGGTATCTTTAATTTGGTACCAATTATTGTAAAGGTCACAGAAATGACTATTGTATTCTAAAAAATTATATTAACATTTTAGAATGCGTAAAACGTAATAAGAAATATACTGCCTAAATTCTGTCAATCAAAAACTAAGCAGACCTTCACGGTAATTAGTACCAATTGATACCGATTTCTGCAATAGATTCATCATCTCATATTTTTTAAAAAAGCATGTTTTAATTAATAAACATCCAATAACCATTCAAAAAAAAAACTCGACGCTATCCGAACCACAATCAAATCGGTACCAATTAAAGGTACCCACACCTCCCACTCCCCCCACTCCGCCACCGCCATCCAAAAACAAAAACTCACCTCGCCACAACGACAACACATCTCGCATTAGCATAATTTTTTTCCCGACACCTAGCCTCATCGCATTCCCAAAAGCACTCTCCCAGCTGGTTCCCAGCGCGAGTGACAGCGCAGAATGATAATTGAACACGCCGAAACTCAGCCCCCACTCCAAAAGCCGCTCAACCCAATAGTCATCGTCTGCTAGAAAAGCGTCGACAAACTCTCTACATCTCAACCGTTTGGAATTCGCGGACGACGAAAAAACGCGGGCCCCTCGCTCGCATACGTATACACACACAGGCAGCGATAAAAAAGGGAAGAATATAACAATCGAAATTCCTGCAGGGAACGAACCTGCACGCCCACGTGGCGCGCGTTGCATATACACGTAGGAGTGGCTGCATGTGCAGCGCCGCGAGGTATATAGAAGAGAGGTGAAACAAAGACGCGGAGAGGAAGGGAGACTGGATATGTGTGTACGCGAGAGAGAGAGAGAGAGAGGCTGCAGCCTGCTCCCAGAGCGGAATGACTAAGTGCTCAGGGGAGATAAAGGAAACGCGCGCGCTGTGCATGTGCCTTTTCGCTTGCATTCAATTATCTCGCGCGCCGCTGGGAGAAAGGGAGTTTGGATACTGCGGATGGGTTTTTCGAGGGTTTTTGGGGAGTGATGGGTTAATTTGAGAGGGTGGTGGGTCCGGGGTGATTGAGTGGTTAAAGTAGTATGATGTTTCAATTTTGAGATTGGGTTTTTTTGGTTTTTGTTTCAGACGGTGGAGTGTAGAATCGTTTCAGTTTCTTTATAGGAAACAAAATCGACTCTTTACTTTTATTTACAATCCATTCGCATCGGCTACTCGAAAACCTTCCTTGCTTAATTTTTACTCAATCACTCATCCCATTCCCCACACTCACAATAAACGCGCGTGCATACACTAGCTCCGTTTAAATATGCACAAGAACTCGTAGCATTAGATTAGAAACACATAAAGCAAACCCATCGCTATCTCTCCTAACATAAAAAGACGCACGCGCAAGACGGATCATCTTGGCGTCAACTCGCCTAAACGCACATAGAGACTTTCGTAACACATCCAAGCGTTTCGTCATGTAAATCCCCCGCACTGTAGAACAAGCGCGGCGACCAGTTTTTCCTCGGCTCTATATCTTCTTATTACCATGAAAATGGAGAGATGGAGATATTTTATTATCGGCGAGTATCACAAATATTTAGATGTCGGATAGGCACTCTGGGCGGCCTACGCTTCCTCTGGGATTCTGGGAAGGCGGCTTGTAAGGCTCATTTGTATTGGTGACGAAGAGTGCAACTAGTTACAATGCGTCTACACTTTTATTGTCGAGGAGGTGAACGTTTGTTGATTGCTTGGTTGATTAGATACGTTCTGAAATAGACATTTTGTAAATTAATAAAAATTAGACATTATTTTTGGAAATAGTAAACCTATAATCAATACCGATTTACAAATTGGCTATAATACGAACAGACTTGAAGCATATATACCGATCTTGCATCATTCAACAACAAACAGCTCATCCCACGGTCATGAAAAACTAAAAGAAATTCATTCCAAAAATCGCACTGAGAAAAGTTTTTAAAAAAATTACAATACTGATTAGTAAAGCAGATTAAAAAAAACAAAAATCCTACATTTTATAGAAAAAATTACTTTAAACAGTATTGCAAATCATACAATACGTTTTCTACATTTGTCTTACAATTTTCTATAAACTACTCTCTAAGTTTGAATCAGTGAAAATCCACTATTTTACACCTAAAATGCTGCAACAAGGTTGATTAGTTGCGGCATTTTAGTCATAAAATAGTGAATATTCACAATGTATCAGTGAACTTCAATAAACTAATCTCAAAGAGTATCAATTTTTTAAATCTTCAGTAAAAATCAGTTTCTCAACCCAAAACTACAACCTCCCCAAAGACCCCTCCAAATCCCTCCCGGCAAACCAACTCCCAAAAAAAAAGCCTCTCAAAACCCCGCAAAAACCCGCTCTCTCCCATCCACACACTTGCACAAAACCAGCTCTCCCGCGAGAAAAAGTGAATGAGCCAGCCGCGCGCGCATCGCAGTGGAAGGGCGGCCGACACACGCGCGCTCCCCGGGGCCGGTAGTGGGGCAAAAAGTAAAAGACCGGAGCGCGCGCGCGCGCCCACCGCCGTAGTCGCGCCTCTCTCTATACCTATATACACACAGCTACACCGGCACTCCGGCGTGCGCGCAACGCCAGAGAGAGCGAGAACGGCCAGAAGCGCGCGTGCCGCACGAGCGTCGAGATCGCGGCTCTCTCTTACGTCTCTCTTAAAATTGACTCGTCAGTCGCGCGATCCTCTCTACATATACGTGCGTCTGATACTGTAAGACAGACTTTTTAATTTTTTTTTTTCTCGATTGTGTTGAGTTTGGCATATATAATCACAGTGCGGAGGACAGCGGAAGAGATGGAAGAGCGGAAGAGGGCTGCTCTAGCCCGGCGCAGATAGGACGACGGTAATCAGCTTCTGTTATTGTTTACACCCGCGAGAGTGAGTCAAAGTTCGCGCGATGGAGGTGCGGATCTGACGGGGGAAGCAAGACACACACAGTTCGTCGATGCAACAGCGGCTCTCGGCGCAAGGAGCAACGGACTCTGCACGCTCTGTTTCACCGCGAAGCTGCTCTGCTCTCTTCTTCTCCGGCTTTTTTCCTCGAGAGAGAGAGAGCGGGATATCTCCGGCGCTGATGATGGACTGATATATATACCTCGCCCAGCGAATCCCTCTCTTTGTTTACCTTTTCCGCGAGCCCCGAAAGATATGGATACGAAGATGCTGCTTCTGCTGCTCGGCTGCCTCGGCATCGCGCAAGGTGAGTTTTTCAAAGCGAAGCCTGACGCGTATGGCTAGAGTATATGTAGCCCGAAGGTTCTCGGAGGTCAAAGTGATTCGATTGATTCCGTACTTAGTTACTGCGTTATTGAGGCCCGCCGAATAAGCGCCGCTTTGATTTCTGTGTCACTTACTATATTAACGCTCCCGCGAGAGATTTATCTCTCTCTCTCGTGCACAATAACAAAGCCGTCTCTACCTTACAAGCACACAGCCGTATCAATTACCCGGGATAAATGATTCATTAAGCGGCTCGCGCGCGGACGTAATCGATTGCTAATGAAAAATACCGGCGCAGCCGTAATCAGGAGCATGAGAACGCAGATCGGCGCCGAGAGGAGAGCATTAGGTCATTGCCAGGTGCTACACGCATACACAGCCGCACGTGCTCGCACTTAGGTATATACATACGCGCTCGAGGCGCGCTTATTATTTTCAGGCAATTTGTAGGATGTACCGTTGCGCGCGCTTTGTTTACGTCCCTCCGTTAATGCCTTTCCCACAGGCCGCTCTTTTTTTTTTTCTCTCTCGAAATTCGTCAAAGTATATACGTCTATCGACGCTTAGCTTCCGGCCAAGATTGCGTACTATAGTCTAGGAAAGAAGGCGGATAATTAGGCGCGCGTAGAGCTGCGTGACTGGAAAGCGTAAAAAAAAAGATAAGCAGACGGCTTTCTCCGTCGTGTGCAAAAATCCGAGCGTATTTAAATACACACACACAGGTACGGAGCCATCCGTCAAAGATGCTAGTGACAGACACGCGTCTCTCGCCCTTCTGTTTTTTCCTTCCGGCGCGGGCATTTCGCGGAACGCGATTGATCAAACAACTCCGTCTCTCGTGTCCATATTTTTAGAGCCCGGCGCTCTGCTTTATTTCGCCTGCTTCTTAACGGAGGCAGGCCAAAGATCCCAGACGACGCAGCTTAGGTATATAGGCGGCGAAACGATCCGCGACGATTTTTCAAGAGCGGCTTTTTTGTGCGCACCAAATTCCTGGCTGGATTTCTTGCCGGGATTTTTTTTCTAGCGCCTTTTTGCTGGATCGCGGAGGCAAAAACGGAGCGCGGGTTTATAAGACACTTCCGCTCCTGGGTGAGAGGTATTATTTCATCTTTCGGGGATGGGTTAGTCAGAGGTGGAGTATTTAAATAGCGATAGCGATTAATTTTAATGACGCGCCGGCGATGATGGCTTAGCTCGTGTTTTTAGATAAGCCTGTCGGCTGGTTTGTTGGGTGATTTTTTTATCTTTGTATATAATTATCTGGTGAAATATATTTATTTTCTCGTGACGCATCGACTTGTGCATACGAGTTTCAGATACGGCCCCGTTGCACTGCTTATCTCTACTTTGATTTAAACAAAAGCACGAAAAAACCAAATCCAGTCAATCACACCCATAAATCCAGCATTCGCAGCGTCGGCTCCTTCAAACAGCGTCCACAAAAAGAAACTCGAAAAAAAAAATCTCACTCCGCGCGGCGAAAAGACATTATCCAATTCCGGTTTCATTGTGTCCCAAAAATTGCCCATTCAAGAGCTCCTCTAGCCTCTCCCTGCAGCCGCGCTCCTATACAGCCTCGTAAATCCAGCGGGCGCGTTCATTCACAAATTTAGCCTTAAGTGCGCGCGTATATATTCGCGCATCTCACCCGCGGCTCTATTTTTTCCTACCGTCCCCAAAGTTTTCCTTTCTTCCCTCCATTCACTCCAGCTCGCTCATTCATCCCTCTCTGGCTTTGCACTTGTCCTTTTAGGGGGAAAAGCCCCCGCGTCTCCTCGGGTCAGGTGGGCCTCTTTCAGAGGGCACTTCCGGCCCGCATACCTGCCTTGGTCTATGAATGAACGAGCCCCGCGCGGAGCTAGTCTATAGTCAATGGGCCTCGAAAGTCCCCCGCGTATATACCCTTTTTTTTTCAGCTCCTTTGTTTCGCACTTCCGCTCTTGCCGATATACTTTTTCGAGGCTCTATTCCGCGTAGGCCCAGCTTCTAATCGTCCCCGGAGACCTTTCCAGGCAATTTTCTTAAAAAGCCCGCAGCTGCTGCCAAATGCCAGTAAGCGGAATAACTCCGCGGAAAATTGCAAGGTAGATCCGCGAGTGTATAAAGATAGCTGGCGAAAAATCCGAGGAAGAATGGGATACGCAAGTGGGTGGACTGGTTTTCTCTCCTCTTTCTTTCCTCCTTGGCAGCCGTCCTAATGGATACGCTCCGCGGCTCCTCTCTTTTTTTTTTCTCCGAGCTCTCGAGAGACGCAAGAGATATATCCTTTGATCTTGAGCGCGCGAGCTTGGCTTCTTGCTTATTCGTTTTGCGCGCTTGCCGAGGTAAATCTGAGATCGCTTAACTCGGCCGTGGCTCTCGTGACAATTATTGGAGTTTGCGTGAGCGCAGCTGGTGGATGGCTTTGTCGATTGTGCGTAATGAAGCTTTGTTCCCTGGCTTTTGGAGGCTCGATCGAATTTATTGGATTGATGGGTGAGCGGCTGGTTTATGTTTAAATGTCGGGCCTGTTTTTAAAAGTTTATGGTTGTAATGCTTCCCAAATAGTAACTAATTTACAAATGATAAGACCGTCATACAAGTTTTTACACTCAATATAAAATCAAACCATAATCACCATCAAAAATCCAGCATCCTCCTCACCTCAGATAAATCAAAGCCAAGAGACACACCGTCGCTAAAAACCCCACACCACAAGCCTGAATCCAAAGGCCCGAGTATATATATCCGTCGTCGCGCTTGAACGTCCCTCGTAATACTCGTCGCGCCCAAGCGCCGAAATGGCTTTCTCACGGGCCTCGCCGCGCTCGCTCCTGGCAATTTGCGCTTTTGTGTCTCTTCCTCGGCGCGGCCGCAAAACGTATCGTCGCGCCGGCCGCTAATGGCGAAATAATCGCGCATCGCCGGACCGAAGAAAACGGAAGTGTGTTCTTGCTCTCTACGGCGAGAGGCTCGTTATTGGACTTTTTGTCGAGGTAGACTAGTTTCTTGTGTGTATAGGGTGGTTGGTTGTTACGCAGGGTTGATTTTTCGTTTGGGGTGTGTATGGAATTGTTATTATAGTTGTTTGAATGGCTAATTTGACCTCCGAGTGGTTGGGCATTAAGATGCAACGAGGTAACTCTAATCCGTGCTTACAGAAAAAAGATAGTATTACTACAAAGGTCATCGCACTAATAGTCAAAAGAATAATCTTGAGAATCGCACGACAATTAGCCAACGATCCTTATCCTTATGTCAATTTATATTCATACATCGTTAATCACAGTTATTAAACATGTAATTTGATAATTAATACCGTCATCGTCCCGACCTCTGCATACCCCATTCTATTCAACTCCATTCACACCTCCAAGTACAGTAAGACAATTATTTGTACAGCTAAAATAATGGAAACTGTCGTCATAACGCCGGAGTGCGACTCCCACGCGGGGCGACAAAAAAAAAAATTTACTTATTCTTACGTAAATCCTTTATCTCGGCGAGCTCATCTCGGTTGACGTTCGCGCGGGGAAAAGTCGCGTGAGAAAGGAACTCGAATTTCCTAACGCCGACTGCGGAATGCGCGGCCCTCTACTTCTTCCACCGGTTAACGAGTTCCGCAAAAAGTGTTGGTGGAAAAAGTTACTTTATCGGGGTTATCGGTTGCTGTGAGAGTCGCGTGTCGGGAAAGTTTGGAGGTTTTTTTTGGTGTGTTTGTAGTCAATGTCACTTAGGGAATTCGCGAGGTGCGAGTGGTTAATTGGCGCTTTGGTTTGACGCGAGCGAGCTATTTTTTTTGCAGAGTTGGTGAAAACTTATGCAGGTATTTTCGTTGTGCGTCATATTTCTTTGTCGCGAGTTTTTATGAATGAGCTGCGCGCTGAAAGAAAACTTTGCCATTCATAAAATATTTTTAACCTCTTACGTATGCATTTTGCTAACCACTTCGGAAACTACCGTAAAACTCCAACGACACGCTCATTTCTACTACTCCACTCGCGATTCCCCAAAGTTTCCAAACAACCGTCACCCCGCCGAGAAAAAACAAACTTAGTATTCCAAAGCACTAAAGCCATCCATTCGTCACGGCCTATCCAAAATCGATCGTCCCACTGGCCGATAAGCCGGTCCCCAAAAAAGCGCATCCTAATTAAATCGTTCGGCTATGCCCAACGACCCAAACGCCACTCTTGGCGAGAAACCGATCGCCCCGAGCAACACCCAGATAAGCTCACGCGCTCAACTAATTCCATTAAAAAAAACCCGCGCGACGCGTTCGAAAAGTAAAAGTCAAAAAAAAAAAAAGGTGCACCAGGGGGGGCCCGCCCCATCGAGATAAAACAGCGCTGGGGGCGCGGCCTTTCGAATCTAATTCCATTTTCTCGTGTGTCCCTCGGCCGGAAGTTGGCAGGGCGCTTATCTCCGCCGGCATCTCAGGGGGATGCAGGTATATACACTCAGAGCTGCATGGCAACATTGCGAAAACGACTTTTCCCTTTTCGAGAAAGATAAAAGCCGAGGCGCATCGATATTCGGAGCCGGAGATCGGCTATCTCCGTGTGCGAGGTAGCTGCCCCGGTAAAAAGAAGGGAGAAGAAGGAGAGAGGAGAGAGAAAGGGAGAATTTAAGGGAGAGGGGCAGTGCAGCGTGTCGCTCTTTCTCTCTCGAATATCGCCAGAGAGAGAGAGAGAGCCTTGGACGCGGTCATCCGACTCGGGCAGTCATGGGAGCGCGTCCTTCCAATATCCGGACAATTATCGCCGGCCGTAACCAGCCCGGCAAAAAGAACGGCCGCCGCTAATTATTTGCCGATATAAATTGCGAGGGCCCTCGGGCCGTCGAGGAACTCGTTATTCTCCCCCCCTCCGAGAATTTTAGGATGCGTAATAAAGTGAAATTCGTCCGTCAGGAATATTGATAAAGTAAATCAGTCCGAAATTCACTCGCGTATATAACACACTTAAACGAGACTCAAACTCACAGCTCGGACTGTACCCTCACCATTCCCACCTTAATTGCCGGCTCCCGGTCTCTCTCCTCCTTCTCAATTTCGAATTCCATTCGTCGGCGATCGCGCGCCGGGACCACCGGCGCAGCTCGCGTCTATATTTCAATAATAACCCCCCGCTCTTCACAAAGCTACATACGCGTAATTGAAAAACGCACTTGGCGCCGGCTCGCCGTCTGTAAAATCCCCGGCTTCGTTTAACGGCCGTAACGGGCCCTGCGCGCGCGGAATCGGCGCGTGCGCTCGTCGAGGTAGGCTGACTCCAAAAATTGCCCCGTTGACGGGCGCGTGCGACGATTTCTTTCTTTCCTCGTGCGCCGGCGATTTGTCATGGCTGCGTAATTGCGAGGACTGATCGGGCCGGATGCGAGCGATCCCCGAGGATTTTGTAATTGCGACGAGGAAAGCACTCGTCTACAGGGCGAGGTTCGGGCTTGATGGCTTGTAAACGAGCCGGGTATATACTTTAGATCGCTTTATCCTGGCTTAATGCGACAGGGATAGATATATGCGCGCGTGCCGATTTAATGTGCATATACCCGCATTCGCATCGAGCGAATCGTTTATAAACTCTAATCTAGCATTCACGAGCGCCGAGTTACAGAGCAGCTCTCTACCTGCTCCCTTAGCGCATTCCAAGCCTACCTCCAGCTCATTATCGCTCCTCCGCAATTATAACTCTCTCGCTGCTCGCGCATCCTCCGACTCCGGAGAGATCCTCGGCTCGGAAATTCCTCTCGCTTATTAGGCGCCCCCAATTTAACGAACCCGCAGGTATACACCTCCGCAGGTATATGGGCGCCGGATGCGTATATACACGTATATAGGCGCGATCATCCATGTATATATCCAGCGCGCTCCATATTGCGCGCGGGACAGCTGAGCGCGACAGATGGCATTCGCCTTTTCTGCAAGAGAGTTAGAGAGAGAGCGGTAATTGCACGACAGCCTAATTGCCAAATAATAAGGACGTCACGTGCGTTAAAGGCCCGCATGCGTCGGGATTCACCTGCGCGCGCGTTTTTTCTTCTGAGTGCGCGGGTCTTCTTGCCTCGTTGCCCGTTAATTTAGCGCAAATGGCTGTGTCAAAGCCGGCGCGTTTGATGTGTTAAGATACAGTGCCGTGCTAAAGTTCGTTAACAAAATGTTAAACATTTTGTTAACGAACTTTTGTACGGTTACTGTATATGCGTGGATATAGGTTCGATCCGGGGCTTTGTGCGACTTTTTCGAGTCGGTGTAGGACAATGGTTTTCAAGCTGCTGCGTTTGCTGGTGCGAGAGTGTTGATTGCGGAACGGTTTTACAGCCCGAAACGCGTCTATCTTTTTTATCGCGCCTAGAAGGAAAGTCTTTGTGTATCAAGATCCAGCCGGTAGGTGCTAACTAACGCTGTGAAAAATTAAACATTGCCGCGTCGCTTCTGCCCGTAATAAAATCCATAAAACAGCCAGGCGCGCTAGCTCCTATACAAAGGAAGCCCGGAATTAAGATTCATCTACGCCTGTCATATTTCTATAAAAAGCCAAGGCAGCCTCTCCCAATCGCACTTTTTAAAGAGGCGCGCGCGCGCGTGTCTGTCTGCACGTGGATATATTCGCGCGGTAAATTTAGAGCTTTTTCGGGCGATGCCCGCTTACGGCGCTGCTTTGGGCGCGCGTTAGTGCAGTCTTTATTTCTGGCGGGGCTGTGTCTTTCGTCGCCGATCGCCGAGCTTGTGCCGAGTGAGTGTGTGTGGAGCTGTCGGTGTGATTAGAGGATGGTTTTTTGGTGGGCTGAGCGTGTGATGGGAATTTGGTTTTTTAATGATGGTTTTTTATTATGATGTAGACAGTTCTCGATTTTTGGCGTAGTTGGTTATTAAAATTTGAAAATTTTAAAAAGTAATGGAAATTTTTTTTTAAACTATTGCACACGTAAGTGCAACAGAGTTTTTTTTTTGTATATTATTATAGTGTATTAAAAGTGGATGATTCACGAGAATAGAATTTTGATTACATCACTTTTTATTAAATTTTATTATGTGCATAATCTGCGATAAAACCGAAAGTACAGTCAGAGATATGTAAATTTTTTCATAGAACACTACTTTTACAAAACAATACTTATTGCACTCAAAATAAGTAATTTTTAAAAAATTTTCCACATAATTTCTTATTGACCAATCCTGCTTATTTCTGCAAAGCTCACATCAACGCTCATATTTTCAACCGTCCCATTTCCTCAACCGTCCGGCAATTCCCCGCGAAATTATGATTTATTCATCAGTCTAAATAAAAAGGAATGCGCGCACTTGACTCCACGCAACTACCTTCCGCGCGCCTCTCTTACAATCCCCGCTCTAAAATCGGCAGCCGCGCTCGACTCCATATACCAACCTCTCGAAACACAATAAAACCTTAATTTAGAAAAATTGTTTCCTCCCACTCTTTTTGTCCAGCCTTACGAGGCCACCTCGCTTACACATCCGCGCGCATTAAACTACATTATCCACCGAAAGGTCTGTTGAGTCTCATAAAAAAAAGCACAAGTCGGCCTCCAGAGCCGGAGAGGCACGTAGGAAACATAAGAAGAAGAAACCCAAGTGTGACCGCGCTCGCGTTTTGCGCGGATCGCGTTACAATTGCGAGGAAAATGTATATACGTATACGCGCTCTGTGCACGTAGGCCCTTGAATTTCGCACGGTATGCGCGATAATCGATCGTTAGCCGCCCTTTTTTCGCTTCTTACGTTTCAATTATATACCCTGGCGCGCGGCTTAATGGAAAGGCTCTCGTTTAGCCGTGTAATTAAAGCCGAAGTGGATTACCATTTGCTCAGTCGGCATGCTAAATTAGCCGAAAGATTTTTCAGGCTCGTTTGAGCGAGCTCTAGACCTACGAAAGTCAAACGTACCATTAAAAATCGAGCACGAATATATATATAGATATACAGCGCGAAAGTGTCGATAAAACAATGAATAAAGAAAGGGGGAGCATAAAGGGGGAACGAATGAGCAGCGGAGCGGAAAAAGGCAGACGAGAAGGAGAGAGAGAGCCGCTCTCTGGCACAAAAAAAAAAAGGGACTCGGTGCGCGCGGGTAAAAAGAGCAAGGATTATAATAGGGGGACAAGAGAGAGAGAGAATGAGTTGGAATTTTCTGCGAGACGTAATTCGACATTTAGCAAAAATTGTACGATCGCTCACGGGGGAATAATAAGACGATTTCCTTCGCCGGATGGTTTGTAATAATAAGCTGAGTTGAGAGCTGTGCGATGGGGCAAGAAAGAAAGCGAGTTTCGAGGAGCGCTTTTGAGGAGTGCGGATGGTGATTAAGCGGTTGGAGGAGATGGAATGACTGAACGATAATTCATTATTTTAATAAATCCGCCCTTTTGCTTGTAACAAGTATATTTCCATTTCAATATACGCTCGCAATAGCTCCGAAATCGATTTCTTTTATCAAACAACGAATCCCTGCTGCCCGAAAAATCTCCAAAAATCCCCACAAATCTCCAAAAAAGCACCCCTCCACCACTCCCTCAAAACGTAAATATTTTGGAAACTCTTTGGGGCCGCTCGTTTAATCAAGCTCACACGCAACCCACACACTCTCCCAAATCACAATGAAAACCCCCCATTCCAAAGGGGGTAGCCTCTCACGCACACACGCGCGCTCACAGCCCGACAGCTGGCCCCTCTCTCTCTCTCGCACAAAACAGCGGAAGTCGCGGCTAGATAGATCGTTTTTTTTTTTCACTTTTTTCTCCGGGCATCGTCAGCTCTCTCTTTCTTCGCTGGCCGCTCGTTTCTGATCTTCATAGACGCGCGTGCCGACCGCAGCATCGTCATTATCATCCTGGCCCGCTCCATTGTGCCGGCCCGCTTTTTTGTCCGTGTTTGCCTTTTCAGAGGGCCTAGCGCATCCTTCTTAGCCGCGTTTTACTATATATGGATGGATAAGTAACGTGTGCAGGCATGAGTCAGGCTCCAAGCGTGAAAACTGATAAAAAAACGAGGCTTATCGGTCGTGTGTGTATAGTTAAACGCGAGAGGAGGTTCTCACGTAGAGCGAAATCTTTTTGGGCAAATGTTTGAGAAGAAAGAGGGAGGGGAAGGACAAAGCCTTGGGAAGCCGATTGCTTGCATTGTGCTCTCCTTCTTTCAGCGATTCTGCAATCCTTCTCCCTGGAATTCCTTTGTCACGATCGCGCTTAAATACAGAGCTTACAGCTCCTCGCTTACTCCACTAACTCTGAAAAGCCATACCGCCAGGCATAAACATCCAAATCGATAAGCAAAAATTATTCATCCTCTCTCAGGGCATTAACATCGCTCTCTCGTCGCCGCTAGATAAGCATCCGATCGCCCCGGCCGATAACGCGTCCGGCAACATCCCGGCTTTCTAAATTAAATTCAGAGCTCCATCTTCTCTCCTCCCTGCAGACTCCTCTTCTATATCCACACACAAGTGCCGAGAGAGCCGCAACATAACAGGTAGAGAGCTCCAAGGCATACATAAGCGTGCGCGCGGCCGCTTACACAGACGCGCGTGTAGCCACGCACACTCGCTTGGGCGAAAAACTCGAGGCGCACTTCCGGTGCTGGATATACGTGTGTGTATGTATGTATACAGGCAGGCCGTCGGGCGTGCGCTCAGGATTTCTCGTGCGCTCTCTGTGGCAAGAGAGACTCTACCTATGTAATTTCTCCTGCGCGCTCGCTTCGGATCATTCGCCTCGCGTGTGCATAGCTCTTATGTACGCGTTTGTGTATGTATATAAGCGCTGATGAATGTATGTAAGAGAGTGCGTTATGTATATCCGAAAAACTTGCTGCTGTTGTCTTGGATTGTTTATAAGCGAATCGAGGAGAGAGAGGGGGGGCAGATTTATAACGCCTTTGTCGGCGTAACTGTCGAATATACATCGGGCTCTGAGCAAACAGCGCGCGCAGGTTCAATTATATCAGAGGGAAAGTAACTGTACGCTCGCGCGGAGTAAGCGCATTATTCATCGCGGCGGAAATAGACCATTCATACACGCGCTGGCAAGCGAGCCTTCCTTTATCTCTTCTCTATACGTAAAGGTATGCACTTGCATTTATGCATGTACCTATATATACAGCCGCTCTTCTCCGAGATATCGTAACTCTGCCTCTCGCAGGCTCGAACCTGCTTACGGATTTTGACGGAAAACGCGCGCGCTTTGTTATCGCGCTCCCCCAGCGGGGGTACGCGTCTAGGTCCCCTCTCGCACAGGAATTCCATTGAAACTCCGGAAATCGCTTAAGCCGTCGCACAGAACTATATATATATCGGCTTACCTCGTTTACAATATATAAACGCATAAAGCCGGGAGAGCTCCCCAGCGCGCTCTGAATAGCCCTTTCAAAATTCGCGAACTGTATAATGCAGAAGGATGCTGGCTCTCTCCCCCTGCAGCAGCAGCCGTTCGCACGCGCGCCACACCTTTCGCACGGCCCCTTCCTCTCTCTCTCTTCGCATCTTCTTCTCTTCCTCCTTCGCCCTCCTATGCTCTCTCGGCGTATAGAGCAGTTCTCTTAATTGCGCTCGCCTCCTGGAGAACTCGTTTCGCTTCGCCGGCGATTTGCGCGCGCGAGCGCGAAAAGGTCGCTATAGAGAGGAAAAACCGATGGGGCTCTCTTGAAGCTCGATTAAGACCGTGGGATAATGGGAAACGTAGGGAGGAGGATTTTGCGTTATTGCTTTATGAGAGCGCTTCCTACATAGGCGCGTGCGCCGGCGGCGATTTTTTTTTTTGTTTGAGCTGCGTTGTGAAAGAGAGGCTTGTGATTATTGAATAAGTGGGAGACGACAGGTAGGAGGAGGCTGGCTTTTGCCGAGGGTTGTGTAATTGGTTTAAGGAAGGTTTTGGATAATGACGAGAGCAGATGTTTAGGCGGAACTGAGGTAATTTGAGGAGGGAAACTTGAAAAAGTTGCGGTGAGGTTTGCGCTGAGAGTTGAGGATGCTGGTATTTAGAGTTTTAAGTTTGATTCCGTTTCTGTGACTAGACTCGAGATTATTACAAAATTATTATTTGAACAATAGAGAAAATAAAAAGAACCTAATAAGGATTTAACTAAGCACCCTTATTATAAATATAATTATTTCATTCAATCAGGACCCATACAGTATCCTTAAAACACTTAATTATTCAACCCCAGAACAAACCCATCCCATTAAAAACAAAACCTCAAACCCAGCTCATTATCAAACCACCCAGCACACCGCTTCTAAACCCATAACCGCAACCGTACACCGGCTCTTGTGCAATGGGAAACGGCCTATAATGAAAGTGCAGAGAACCGAGGCGCGCGCTACAAGTCAGCTATCTCTTACAGGCTTATCGACGATCGCTACCGAGGAGTTGCAAAACCACGAGGAGCTGCAGGAGTTCACCTCGGGCTGCTACTTTTCCGCCGAGTACCAGGGCGAGTTCGTGATGCAGGTGAGCAGCGGCAACAGCGTGGCGGGCAGCCCGAGGCCTGGTACAGCGACGGTGGCTGGAGACGACGGCGAGCCGATCGTTCAGTACTCGACGGTCAATATCAGCTTCAACTCCATTCCCGTCTGGGGCTACTGTCACAAGAAGATCGATGATAAGGTTTTGCTCATGGACAGGTGGGTGTGGACTGAAATGTATAGAGTCTTTTAAAAATCAATTAGATGTTTATTAAAAGTTTTTGGTAGAGATACATATTTTCTTTTTTTGGTTTTTTTTTTTATAAATTGATTATTTTCTAAAATTGTCGCAGAAGATGTGGATATTAATTGATTAATTGGACTCATAAAAATGAGTCGGTCAAGTATTTACGTATAGCTTTTATGTATGTACAGTATATGGCATATCAAATAATCACTTAAAGTTTATTCACATACAAAACTAAACTTAAAGATAAGATGAGGTAAACGTAAAAAATCTTATAACACTTTACATTCTGCAATATGCAGGCGGGGCGGATACGGCGAGTGTATAAGATGCTTCCAGTTGGCTCGCCGCTCTCGCAACATCATCGAGGTCTTTTCAAAAGATCTCAACAGGTGCTACACGAACGAGACCGTGGCAATCGAGTCGTGCAAGGAGCTCAATTCCACGGCCATTCTCTATCGTAAGTACACTTTCTACACGTTAGTACAAAAATGAAAAATCTATAATTGTTCATTGTAAAAAATGGTTTAGAAATAAAAGTGTAAAAATTCGTTTTGAAAAAAAGATGTACATGATTTAAATTACTATTTAGGAGTCAGCGAAGTAGGGGGCGAAAAAATAAGGAACGAGTACTGCCCTATCGCAGGCAAGTACCGCTTCAAGTACAGCGTGAACTACGAGTACGACGCTCTAGAGGACAACAATGCCGAGGGCAAGGATGAGTGCAGCTCGTTCTCCTCGGATCTGGACAACTGTCCCAATGGTTCACTCCTGCATTTACAGTTCAAGAAATGTTCCTTCGAGGATCACGGTAATTGATTGGTTGCAGCACTTTTATCTTAATCGCATTGTTGACTCTAACTTTGGTGGTTTCGTGTGCTTTTAGACGTCAGCTTCGAGTGTCTCGGAAGTTGGCCAGCTTCGAGCTCGAAGACAGGCAGTGATGCTTCAAGGTACGTCGCCTTCTTGGACAGCAGAGGGGATCCGAACTTTTCAGGTCCCGCCAAACGACGACGGCCTCGTTATCGCTGTGGCGTAAGTTACAAAATTCTGTGAACAGAGTTTAGATACATGAATTATACATTTTTGATTACTATAAGATTTATTTTTAATTGACAAAATGTAAATGTGTTTAATTTTTTATATTAAAAAAGTTGCCATCTTTAACTAGGAAGTAATAAAAAAATACCAAGCCATAGAAATATTCTAGCAAAAATCGAAAGATAAAATCCGAAATTAAATTTCACAGCGTAAAATTTGAATCCTCTAATTCAATATTCAAAATTAAAATGATATTTTGATATCAAAAAACCAAATTTAAGAAACAAAAATTGTTTTTGTAGAAATTTGAAATCTGTATATTGCTAGAATACTCAAACAGAAGAAATATTTTTTTATTGTTTATCACTAGACTATTTTCTCAAATCGGTATCGCTGATACTACTCGATCGGTAAAAACACAGAACTCGATTGGTATTCAGAGATTAAAATTTAAGAATAAATTCCATTTACAATTATTTGAATTCATTTAAAGCCATTCATATAAATATTTAATAATAATTAACTATTTCAAAGCATCAAAAACGTAATATTTTGCTAGATTTAAATAGCGCAAAATGATAATTACATACAAAATTTTATTACAACTACGCTCATGGGTTTTTTAGTCACACATGAATAATAAGTTTAGATAATCTTTAATAATTCTAGACTATTAGAAACTATATTGTTATATACACAAATCAAGGACTTTCTGTACAAAATTGGATTATTTAATATTGCAGAGCGTCTAAGACTATTATTTGAATTAAACTTTTCTAAACACTAATATAAATTTTACATGAGTGCATCAGATGACTAAAAAACTTCATTCAAATGTCATTTTTCGACAGTCAGTATTTTTTTTTTAATAGTCATGAAATACTACACGGCTAGTAATAGTGGGACTAGAATCTCGTTAAATAAAATATTTCTAATTAATATTACACTTTTGTCGATTTTCATATACAAAATGTCGTAAGTTACTTAAGGGGCTATTAATTTTGAATTAATTTCATTCGCGGTAAGTGACTCAAAAGTAAATTTAATTTTTCACTAAAAAAATTAAAACTGTAAACCGATCAAATAAATGACTACATGTTTATAATAAAATTAATGAATCTTATCAAATCATTAAAAATATTTCTAATTATTAAATTGAGTTTAATTTACATTTTTACAGCTTTATCACGTCGACAGTAAAACCGCGAAAACGTATCTAACTCTAAGCAGCGATTCAAGCTGTACTCAAAATCTGCACAATTCTACGAGCGGCTACGAGAGTCTAGTACTGAGCAAGACGACAACTCAGAAGAAAATGCCGCCCTATGTTATAAGCAATCTAGCAACGTGAGTGCTAATAAATTTAATGAGCTCATCTTATTTTAATCTCAGGATCGGCTATACAATAATCTTCGTTTTTAACAGATTCCCTCACTGGGCGCAGGGCGAATGGGAAGAAACTCTTATTGTCAACGGCACGATGACTTTCAACGACTTAAATGGTTATAAGAGTTTTACTTTCGTGACAGTTGATTCGGACGATGAAAATGGCCGCTACATCGTCTTTTCCAGGGACCAATGGTAAATATTTTAAACTCTTTGTGCATACCTGAAACAATATAATAAAATATTAGTTTCTAACTTATATATCATTTTTCAGTGAACAAGAGGCTTATATATGCATGATCATGAAGCAGCGCAGTGAAAATGTATTGGAATTCACGACTGGTAAGCATCTTAATCACAAATAAGTATAATTATTAAAGGTAAAATATTTAAAAATATAACTTACATATTGCTCTGTGTCGTTAGGTTCGGTATCGAGTCCAGTATACCAGTCGCCCCCGTTCCTTTGCAACGACACAAACCTACTTCTGGACAGATCGAGCGCTGTTTGGTGGACTCTGGCACGACTGGAGCGCACCGTCGAGTCGCCCTGTCCAATCACAGGCCAATACACGGGCCAGATTACTGATTTGCCGGGCATGTGCGCTGAACTTAGCAGCAATTGCAACACTCGCCAAGTCATGTACTACAAAGTCTATGATTGCAATTCCGAAGAGCTCTACGAAGGTGAGTTTTCCTCTTTTCATGACTGTCTTTATTCTTTTTCTATCTTCTTTTTTATCTAAGCTTCTGATTATCCGATATTTGAGCTTATGAACGACTTGTAAAATTAAAATAGAGCGAACCTACTTGTGCCTGGGACAATGGGAGGAGAAGGGAGTGACGTACTCGTACACGATGAGGAACGACACAGGCACAAATGAGTGCTTCGTCGGGACAATCATCAACGACGAAGAGATTTACATTAAGGAGGCCGGGGACTACTGTATACGTAACATAGATCCCAAAACAGAAGGCATGCGATTGTACAAAAAAGGTGCGTTGAGAAGCGTTTAAAATATTTTTTTTTAATATTTAACTCGAATGACTAATGCGTTTGTAATATGTAATATGATTGATAATTATGATAGACTAATGTGTTTGTATTTTTATTTTCATAGGTCAATGTTTCGGAAACTCATCTAGTCCCGCGCCGACGATACCGACTAAGACAAGCCCGCACGTTCCTATTATGAAAATTACAACACCGGTGAAGACGGTGACAGCGAGAACACCGATGTCTACGAGGTCTCATGGTGTTGTGAAAGGTAAATATTAAAGATGTTATAAAAAAAATTACCGGATATAATTGACTAATAATTGCAAAAAAATAATTAAATATATTTTAAATTTCAGGATCTACGACGACTGAGAAGATGCCGCCAAGCGTTAGGTCGTCTTCTTATACGCTACACGAGAACAAATCTACTACTATACTGAGCCTCGCTCTGACGTTATTAATCATCGGCACTTTCAATCTGCTTTCATTGAGGAGTACGAACTTTCATGCATGATCTGAGGATGGTGAATAACAAAATGGAATGACGACATTGGCGAAAATGTTGTTGAAAATAAACGTCTCTTTACTAAATAAGCTCATTTGTACATACGCTATATAGATCGTTTATAATAAAGTAAAATAGGATTCCGATACGTAAAAGCGCCTAGTTTACTTACTTGACCTTCATTCTTACACTATAGACAATTCCGTATCAAAAGTAACAAAATTTATCCTTATTATATCACTAGCCTATCTGAATTGTACATAAATATAATAAAAATTCTACATTTTTTCTTTCTAACATATCAATTTTTAAATAACTTTTAACAAAATTAATTCGAAGTAGATTTAAATTTAGAAATTGATCACTGGTCAAATTGATTATGAATATTTTTCAATCTACTCATTGAATATATTAGAAATTAAAATATACTTATGCAATCAAATGAAACAAAAAATATTTCTTCGAGTAGTTTAACGCTAATTAAGTATGGCAACTTAAATTTTATATAAAGTAACTTACAAAATATGGCAACGATATTTTTACTTATTCACTCGAATGCGTTCATAATACTTATTGTTTTTAATCTAACCTTACAATGTGAGGTTTGATCTCGATTGGTTTGGCAGTTGTATTTAAACGTGCTACAACTCCTCGCGAACGCGCGTCTCTCAATAAATCTTTCCACGTATTGTCTCTCTGTAACGAAAAATTTTAATATATATTTTAACAACTTCTGAATTAAAATTTGTAGTAATATACATTCAAAGTCAATAGTCTACCTGAAACGTGGTAAAATTTCCGCAGATAATTAAAGTGAATTTCGCTCGTGTTAATGCAACGCATAATCTTTGTTGATCTGATAGAAATCCAATTCCACAACTCCTTACACATGACATAATTATCACATCTCTTTCCTGACCTTGGAAGCTATCAATAGTATTAACTTCAGTCGCAAACTTATTTCTTATGTTTTCAGGTACATTTTTGGTTCTGAAAATAAAATGAATATTACATAATTTACTCACCAATATTAGATAAACCTATTGTTGAAACTTACTGTTCTTTAATTAGGTCTAAAATGATCGACTTTTGATTTTGATATGGTGTAATCACACCAACTGTAATCTTTCTATCCCACGTATTTAACTTGGCACATGTCATCATACAATTTATTAAATTACCAACAAATACTGCTTCACTCGTATTGGAAAATTTTATATCGTCTTGTAATCCATCTAGATTTAAAACTCGATACGGATGGAATGGAAAAGAGTGCCTGTAGCTTACACAGTCGACTAATTTTCCTCCATAAAAGTATTTATTTGGCCAATGAGATATGGCATTCACCATACGATATTGTATGTTTAACGTTATAATCGGATCTTTACAATCTTCTCTGATATTATTATATTGAGGTTCTAAAGCTTCTTTCGCTCTTGTAAATAAAGATCTATCTAAACCAAGTTTTTTGGCTTCCTAGAAATAAAAATTTATTTATACTACATAGAGATCTACAATAATTAAATATAGCAGTCGAAACTGTAACTTACGGTCGACATAACGGTAGCTGGTAATTGATTTGGATCACCAACAAGAATAAGACTTTTGACACCTAGCATCAAGGGTATTAACGTTTCAGCCTCGCAACATTGCGTCGCTTCATCTACAATGCAAGTTGCAATTTTTTGAGAGTTACCCCTAAAAATGAAAATAAATTATTAAATCTTTTTATTTTTTTTTACAGTTATACTATAAAAAAGACCAAGGCATTCATCAGAATTTTATTATAATGTATAGTAATATTTTTACTTACCCAAAAATAGATTCCATCTGACTAGTATAACATGATGATAACGTGCAAGCAATAATATCCGCTTTTTGTAAGATTATAGCTTTTGCACTATTCTGCATTTTGGACAATTCCGCTGCTTCTTCATCCTGCAATTAGAATTTTAACATTTTACACAATTATAATTAATTTGATATTATTTTTTTAAATTAAATTTGAGATTATTTTAAACTTACAGGACTTTTATTTGTCAATTTCTTATATCTAGCTATGTGTTCAAAAAGGTCTCTTCTATAAAATTCATTATGTGGATTACTGTCCACTAGATTTTGCAATGCATCTATATCAGCTTTTAATTTATGTTTCTGAAACGGGAAATTTTAATAAATTTGTATTCATAAAAAAATATGTTTTAACACATTTTATAGATATAGGCAACATGTTGTTTATGTGGCGGGCAATTGTACCCAAGATATGGAACATATTATATTCCACATATTTTTGTCATGTTGTCCACATGCTTCTCCATGCCTGTGGCAAAATGTGACTTAGATGTTTGCTACATATAAACTACATGTTAAACCCATTCTGTTTAGGGACTATAGAGAAACATGTTAGCCATATTTTGCTCTTTCAATATCTTAATAGAAAATTTGCCAGTGATTGCCAACATGTTGGTAACATATTTTTAAAGCAGCAAATTTTTTTGTATAATAAGCAACTTATAATTTTATATACATTTACATGTAATATATATTTAATAATTGTTTATTAAACGCGTGAAACGCGCAAAAATATGATGTACACAGATACAGAGCTCTAAAAATGTGTAACTAATATGTTGGCAATGTATTGCAAATTCATTGCCAACATATAATGACTTATAATAACTAATATATTGAAGGTGAAAGATGTTGGTTATATTTAAAATTTTAGGGCTTGGCTCGCTTCGCTCGGGCGAAAAACGTCTCACGAGGCAAATAATTACCTTCCATACCCGTATCGAAATGTACTATTAAACTATTACCTTGAATTCTACATTTTCGACCATTTTCTGATGGTGTTCAGCATTTACTTTTTGGGCTTCTCTTTTCGCTAATTCTGTTAAAGATATTTTTTTTACTTCTTCATGCATAGATTCCATTCGCCCAATCCTAACCATTTTGAATCTGTGTTCTTTAAAAAAAAAAAGAATAATTTAGTTTCGTTTTTAAGTCTTTAATAAAAAAAGAAAAGATTGATTTCATAACATGAAAATTGACTATGTTCGATTGTAGTATATTATTGCACTCTACCTATTATGTTTTATTTTTATTATTATCAGAATTACAAAACTGACTCAAAAATTTTGAATTTTCAAAAAATGGAAACTTTTTTTCGTCTTCTCATTTTAACATAATTGAGCGCCCCAATTGCATAAGGGCCTTGCCGCGCGTGCCGAGTCCGAGCGGCAAGGCCCTTGTGCAATTGGGGCGCTCAATTATTTGTCTATTTGATGCTGTGAATGATACGTAGCATCGAATGCTTATTTATTTTATAATATAAATGAAGCAGATAAAAGATCGGTTAAAATAAAAATTTTGATTTTTTAAAACCAAAAATTCATGAGTCAGTCAAATGAATATAAAACTTGGAATGAAATTAGACAAAAGTAATTAAATTATAAACCTTTGATAGCAGCTCGTATGTCAAGAAGTCGTAACACAATTTCATCAATAGCAGCATTTGACGGAGCACATACTAAAATTCTTAGTGGGCGCCCATTAACATATCTGCCATCACCATAAAGTATTTGGGTTACTAAATTAGCTATCACCTTCGATTTTCCAGTACCTATTTAATCACATAAAAATTATTCATCAAGTAAAATTAATAATAAAATTATTAGTTTTTATGCTATTTTTATTACGTACCAGGAGGTCCCACAAGTAGACCAATTTTCGGGTCCATTCTTACAGATGCATTAGTAAATTTAATAACTGCCTCCATTTGTCTTTCATTAAGTTTTTCCTAGAATTTCAAAAATAAATTTAATAGAAAATAATTCTATCTTATAATAATTTTGTACATAGTAAAAGTATTATAATAAATTTTGATAAAAAGATTAATTATAATTAAACATACTTGAGTGACAAGTTTATAATTGACAATCTGAGGATGTTTCACAGGTTCTAGTTGAAATTCATCGACATTAACTTTCAAAATTGAATCACGGAGTGCTGAATGCGGTACATATTGTAGACCTTGTATTAAACGCAGATGAGATCTTATATAAAGAATACTTCGCAATCTAGCAACTTGATCAAACGATACGGTGTGTTCATCAATTATTCTAGTTTGCACAGTATATGTCAGTAAGGCATCAGCATGAGGAACATGTTTACCTAAAAATATAAAAAAAAATTTACAAATTAAAAAAATTACTTGTTATTACAGATTAAAAAAAACTTTAGTAAAGTACAAGAACCTTTGAATCTTTGAAGTGTTCTTAAAAGTACTTACAAAGTAATTCATTAGATCTTAAATATTTCATAGAATTCTGTTGTTGAACTTGTAGAACATATGCAAATGCTCTTCTTAATTTTTGGACTCCACCTTGTTTAATAGAGTATTCCAAAATTATCATGTCGCCATAGACAGGATGATTTTGTAATCTCAGTTGGTTTCTTGATACTAGTGAATGGATAGTCAACATTGAATATCTTAAACCATTAGGTGTTTGCATCTGCCTAACAGAATGCCTCATTATCGTGCAAGGTAAAACCACAGAAGAATTATATCTGAAAAATTGTACAAAGAAATTATATAAAAAATAAAGAAAATCTTTAGCAAAAATAAAGTCAAATTTAATATTTTTTACCTACCTATTACCAGTGCATTCATATTCTTTAACTAACTGTTGCCATGTTTCTAGCAATAGTAACACCTCCATTCTTTTATAATACTGTTCATAAGAGTTAAAAAGATTGGGTAATTGTTGCATATCTTCTAATTTTACTATTGGAGGTAGTGCCTTCACTTTTTGTTGCTGTTCAAGCCAAACAGGTTCCCATGCAAATATGCGAGCTAAAAAGTCCTCGATTTTTAATTCCATTGCTTTATAAACTGCTAAATCTTTTCTTGTACTCCTAAGGCCCAGTCCATCTTTGATATTTCTCATTTGGTTGCCAGCTTCAATGGGGAACTCTCGAACAGCAGCAATATTTTCTTTGAATGAAACTTTTTTCTGAGTTACATTGAGTAAAGAAGGAATTGTGAGAGAAGGTTTCAGGGCTGGTACTAAAGGCTCACGATTTTCATTTGCCATTGGTTCATCTACTGGTGGTGGAGATCTTGTTTCATTTGTATCAAATGAAGCAGTTGGCAAATTCATATAATTTGTTGCATTTTTTAATACATTACTTGTTGATGCTTCTGAATTACGAGTAATAGGAGGTAGAATACTTAAGTGACTAGTCGTAGGAACAGAATTAGTTAAAGATGAAGGCACCTGGCGACGTGGAATGACGAATGATGGTACATTTGGTTTTGCATTAACTTTTGCTGCTGCAGCTTTTGCAGCATCAGACTCTGGTTTTTTCAAATCCTTCTTTGGTTTTGGTTTCGTCAGCTGCATTGTTTCACAAAGCATATCTCCACGAGATTTTGAAGAAACTTTTACCTTAACTATTGTGGTTTTATTTCTAGGTTTTACTTGATTTTGAGCTTCAGGATTTGAAGAAGTTGAAGCATTCTGAACTGAATTAGAAGCATTATGACTATTATTGGACTCATTAGTTTTATCGCTTCTATCTTTAGAATCATTGAGAATTTTAGAATTCTCTGTTGCATTTTTTTTGTCTTTACTACTGGATTCTTCATTTTTACTCTTTTTGGAACTACTTGATGAAGAATAATGTTTGTCCTTTTTATGTTTGCTACTCTTTGATGATGATTCTCCATTTGAATTTTTATCTTGAGTTTTTGATGAGCTCTCAGAAGAATGCCTTCTTTTATCAGAACCTTTTTTACTTGATTCTTCTTTACTCTTCGATTTCTTTTTATCATTTTTATCACTCTTTTCAGATTTCTTTTTATCACTTTTATCACTTTTTTCAGATTTCTTTTTGGATTTTATAAAATGTGGTTCAATAATTTCAAGTCCTTTCTTTTTCGTTTTACTAGAGCTAGAAGTACTGGAAGAAGGTTTAGTAGAATCTTTGTTAGAAGATGTTTCATTTAATGTTTTATCACTGGATGAAGAAAGAGATGACTCTTTTGTTAAATTTGGTATTTTGTCATAGCTTGCTCTCGTTTTGTCTAAACTTGTGCATGAAGCTGCTTCTTCATTAGGAACATTTAAGTTATCTGAGCAGGCATCATCAATTTCATTTGATTCAACAGCTTTTGAAGTAAATGGTTCGCCGACATCTACAAATTCTAAATCTACTGGCTCTTGTTTTATATTTACTATTGGTTGAGCTGATGCTTCACCCGTCTCCAATCCACCTTCATCATCACTATCAAGAATTGTAATAACATTTTCATCATCATCATCAAAAAATAATGATGAATGCGGTTGATCATTCTCCTTATCATTATCATCATTACACTCTTCTTTAATACTAGTTCTTTCAAAAAGTTGTGAAAATGGAAATATACTGTCATCATCATCATTAATTTCTACTAAATCAATTTGTGAAAAAGCACCCCAATCAGGTTCTTGCTTTACATTAACTAAAGAATTACTTTGTTCTGTATTATTTTCTGGTTCTACTTTAATATTCACATTGTTATTAGAAATATTAGTATCATTTGTTTGAGGCTCGTGTTTAGAATTTTGTACAGATGGATCTCTATTGATTTGTTGGATCACTCTGACATTATTTTCTACATCTGAACTTTCTACATCTGTTATATCAATGATATCAGGCAGTATTGGTGAGCTTTCTTTCCTTGAAATAGGTTCTTCAGTCTTTTCTCTTGTAGGAGTTGTACTAGAACATTCCATTTCTTTTTTCTTATTACATTTTTCACTTTCAATTTGTTTTACTTTAACAATTTCTTTGCTAGTATTGACTTTTTCTTTTTCCTTTTGTTGATTTGAAGAATTTGATAAAGGATTAAGTTTCAAATTACTTTTATCACTTGTTTCACTAACTGGATTCGAAGTACTAGTACACTCAATTATCAATATATCATCATCTTCATCCATAAACTCAATAGGAGTCGAAATTTTATTATTTTCAACAGTTGTTTTTTGTATTTTATTTGGCACATCATTATTATTCAATACTCGTAATTTAGATCTCTCTTTACGAGCAAGTCTTTCATTTGTATTTGTGCTTTCTTTTGGGTCTGCACCTGGGCTTGTATTTTTACTTGCACTTGAAGATGCATTTGTACTTATAGTAATACTGTCTGCATCATTAATAACAGTAGTGCTACTATCAGCATCATTTGAAATAATTACCTAAAAAACACAAATCAAATTTTTAATAGATATTCTTGGCTAAGATTAAAATATATATTTATAATTTACTTACTCGTTTTCTAACTTTATATACAAACATAGTGTCATCCAAATTAGTTATCTCGCTACAACCAATACCAACAACATTATTTTCTTCTAATTTATATGCCAATTTTTGTTTTATTAATTCTCCATTAACATAGACACCATTGGAACTCTGAAAATAGCAACAATCATATAGAAATAGTTTGTCATTGAATTACTTATAAACAAAAATACCTTACCCCAAGATCCATGACAAATAATCCATCAGGCATTTTGGTAAACACACAATGTTCTCTTGATACTAACAAACTTAAACAGACAAGATCGCTGTCTTTCAGTCGTCCACAATTAAACTGAAAAAATAATGTCATTTTAAATCAAAGATCACACTTTAAAGCAATAGAATATCCCATTCATAATAATAAAACAACTATAATTAAGCTTCCCAACTATCCAAACCAGCCTAGTAACAAGAATCTCAAATTTCTAACCCCTTCAAAAGATAACCTCTCAAGCACTCAACATTCCAAGAACGATTATATCACATTGCACACTTGATCCATCAAATACCTCGCGCCTACAAAAAGTAAAAGCACCAAACATAACGAATAAACTTACGAAATTCTTAGTGATCACTACCTCCTCCTTCTTGGGCCCGAGACGTTCCAGGACCACCTCGGACGACATCGTGGCCCTGGCTGCTCTCGTCGAGCTTTACGTTTTGACGAGATAAAAAAAACAAACAAAAAACTCGGGAACTACAGCGTCTTGACAAACATCGACGACGAGCTCTTCGTTCAGCTACATGTCTTCCCTAACGTAACGACGAGAAGGACCACTTCCCGCGTGCTTGAGCGCAGCATCGTGTAGAAAAGGCGCAGTACACAAAGCGCCGACTGCGCCGCACGGTTGAAATAAAACGGACGGTTTTGGACGGTTGCGCGATATAGAAAGTGAAGGGCGAAGAGAGTCTGATGCGCGGCTAACTTCGGATAGTTTTTGGGCGCGGTGTCTGCTGCTTGAATCTCCGGCGCGGAGGTTTTTCTCAGTGTTTTGATGGGTTATTTTTAGAAAGTTTATCAGAGCGGTGGTTGATGAGTAGTCGGAGTAGGGATTAATGCGAGTTTTGGATTTTTTGTTTTGATTTTTCAATGGTTTTGTGGAACTCGACGTTGAGAAGAGTTTGGTTAAATAGGTAAATAGATAAATAAATAAGAATACGCGGTTTATTAATATCACGATATTAGCACTTAATATACGATATTGTCCTAATGTCTTAAATGCACAATGTTAACGTCAGAAGGTCCCGACTGAACTGCGGCGCGCTGATTTCTCGGCCCTTCTGAGTCCCCCCTTCTTGGTAAGCTCGTTTTTATAGCTTTCCAGAATCTTATTTAACCGTAAGAATGACGGCATACATACAAAGAGCTAGAAAACCGTATATAATACTTCAGAATAAGACGAGATATACAAGTAAAATGGATTTTTTTAATAACGGCCGTATAGTTGGAAAATTGCATATTAGAATATACATATTTATATTCAATTTTTCATGAATGAAATATTTAAACACATTCTGAAATAACTGAATTCCTTGAATAGCTCAAATAATATAACATACAATAAGCGAAAAACACTTTTGTAATAAGAAAGTCGCACAAGTCTGTATATTTTTAGATTTTTATACCTTTTACTCCTAAAGAGATAGAGTTAAAAAATTTGCGCTTTAAATTTACATATTTATTTATCTATACAAATTTTAAAAGAATCTTTTGTTCCATTTAGTTTTTTAAATATGTAAACTTAAAAAAAGTCTTTTGTTCCATTTAGTTTTTCAAATAAACCAATGGATCTTTTCACAAGTTATTTATACACGATGTAAAGTTGTGTTTTGTTTGGACAAAGTTTATGCATTTAAAATGCAGACTGATTTAAGTCTGATTTTATTTGTTTGTTGGTTTAAGTTAAAGTTGAAATCAAGATCCTTTAATTCGATAAAAAATTCATTCAGTTTTATTTATTTCAAATCTGAAATTAGTCTAAGCAGTCAAAATTAAGTGTAAATTGGAACATTTTATGAGCTACTGAAGTTGTATCAAGCATATTTTCCGAGCTACCTTTTTTATTAAACTTAATTTTTAAATGTGTTTGTGCAACTTTTTTTAATCCAAAGAATTTGATTTAATCATTAAAATAAATCTATTTGAAATGCTCTAAATTTATTTAGAACCATCGTACCATCGTACTATTCTGACTTTTAACACAAGCCGATTTTTCAGAGTTTTAAGTTCACGAAAAATCAAAATCGAATAAAAATCTACTTCCTAAATCTATTTTTAGGTAGCCATACTTATGAATTATATAAAAACTTTATAATATATCATAAACTATAAAAAAAACACACTCAAAATTACAAGCATGACGGACTCGAATTATTTATTACGATTAAAAATAAGAATCTATTTTATGCTCATTTTGTATAAGATAAAATACTTAAAACTTGGCTGAGTATTATACTTTGCCCTCCGGAATATCCACAATGAGACCGACAAAA
>UELX01002254.1:0-32915 GCA_900480035.1 Eupelmus urozonus
TTTTTTTAATTTTTCCAGTCTGTGGTAGCTTTACTATCGAGTATTGTAATTTTTCCTAAGATTATTCTCTCAGTGTAACTTCCGTAGTCGCCTTAAGGTATCAAAAATGAGCAAAGGCACAGTTATTCGATCTAAAGCCTCGAAAAGCTCAAATTATGGTTGTTTGGGTATTATTTTCAGAAAAAAGTCAAAGTAAGCTTCTAGTTGAAATGCGAATAATTCACTCTCGAAATATCTTCAATAAATTTTCAATAACTGAAATTAAATTAGAAAAATCAAACTTCAATTTGCCATTTCCAGATATGAGAATGAATAATTAGTACCAAATTATATTTGTTTAAAGTTGAGGAACAAAAGTATATCGAAAATCATTTAAATTCCAATCTGTAGAATTTTATAATTAATCAGTTCATTTTCGTTGCTCAACTTCAAACAAACTTAACTTTGATACTAATTATTAATACTCGCATCTGAAAACGGCAAATTGAAACTTGCTTTCTCTGATCTGATGTCAGTTATTGGAAATTTATTGAAAACACTTCTAGACTGTGATATTATTCACATTTAAAGTACAAGTTCTTTTCTCACATTTTCTTGAAAATAGGGCTACAAACCTCCATAACTTGACTTTTCGGAAGCATTAGATTGTACGTCTGTGGCTTTGTTTATTTTTTTATAAATATATTCCAAAGTTTCATTAAGATTTGAAGGTTATACTCTTTCCTGGTAAAAGAACAAATGTTTTTATCCCCATAAGTTAAATATAGAGAAAAACAGCTTTTTATGGCCATGGCTTTTCGTGCTCTTTCCTTTGTTTCGGTTTGGTTTTTACAAGTATTTTGGCGTGGCCTAATAAATGAATGTCTATACGGAACATTATACAGAAACCCAAAAATTACGTCGTAATCATTAATTAGATCAGTTGGAAAAAGTTTGTACGTTTTACAAGCTGGCAGGGCCCTTTTCAGAAAAATTGCATTGACTTTGTTAAAAAAAAATATATAGTCAGAAAAATATTAACAAAGTCGTAGTAGAACTTTTATAAAAAAACGTACTCTATGAGCTTCTTGTAATATATAAAATTTTTAAAATACTAGTTTTCTTTTCTAGTAAATGAGGTTTCTGTTCAGTTCCCTTCAATAACATAATTTTTGTAGGGAGAGAACCTGACACAAGAAAAATAATGTAGGTCGACCAAAAGAATATTTATTTACATTAATATAATAAGTACTAGGTATTCAAATATTTTGCAATCAATCGATTAGCTAAAAGGAAGAACAAGAGAAGACATTGCCAAAATAGGCTAATGTCATTTCTTTTTCAATATATGGGTTTTCACGAAAGCCTCATGTAACTTTTAAAAAATGTTCGTATTAATGAAAAGGTAACGAAAAGTATAATATTCTTAGAGATATTTAAAAATAAGATACCGTTGAATTTTACAATTTTATTTAGTTACATCACAAACTTTATAATTTTTATTAAATCAGAATAGGACTATCTAATCCGTTTTTTTGAGATTTTTTTATACAAGCGACAATGATATAAATTATTGTAGATGAAGCCTCTTACTAATTTGGTAATTCAAAGCAACATAGTCATTGTTAATATTTGCGGTGTCTTGAATGCGGAATTTCATTCTGGCAAGAGAATTTAACGTAAATGATCGTTAAAGCTTTACTATCATATCGGGTTGACTAAACGAGCAAGTATGCTTTGATACGAGAAACTGCAATATAACGATACTACTTGACACCGGCATGTCACCCATCACCTATACAAAACCGACGAATTCTACAGCACTAGAAATACCTCTTGACTTTTAAAATTTGAATATCACCTTATTTGTTTTTCTTTTTTATACTTAATAAAAGTACTCTTTTACGCCAACTAAGAACTTTACAAAAATATCAAGTTAGAAAGCTACGTTCAATATAAGATTAGGAATCGACGTAAATTCCTTTTAAACATCCTTTTTAATTTATTGTATTCATTCGTTCAATTCGTTTTTTTTTTTTTTAAGTAGTTAGTTACTCTTCTTTAATATCCATCATTCGCAAATTAAACCCTTTAACTAACTGAAAAGTAACTACCATGAGAGAAAATAAACTATAACGATATATCATAGTAGTTATGAACTTCACATCTATTTTTATTAAAAAGTATATCGTAATATATATTTGTTTTTTTCAATTTCATGTAGTATTTATATTGAATTATTACTCTCAAATATTTAATAAATTTTTTAGATTATTTAATCAAATACCGTAAGAAGATGTCTCTGTAATTTATCATCATTTAGTGACACTTCAAATAGGAAATAATAAAATGTGTCTATATATTTTCAAAAAATTGAAAACTAAATAAAAGAAATTGAGTTCACTTGATAACAAAAAATGAGGACGTCGATAAATATAGTTCACTATATTTGTTATATTTTGGCATATTTAGTTTGAATACTGCAAAATGAATAAAAATTTCATCAGCATTTAAACATATAAATAAAAAACATAATATAACTTATACATAATATTTCAAAACATAACACAAACACAAAAATGTTTTCGAGACTGCATGTTTCAGAGATTTCTTTATAAATTTTATAAACTTTAAATTTAAATTAAATATTTAAAAGACAGTATTATAAATTTTATAAACTATCATGTCGATTTATAAAGTCTAGGGTACGGATATTCTACATCTTTACAAAGCTACAAAAGGTAATAAATTTCAAGCGTTTATAATAGGTGACGCATTAGTTTAATTTATGTACAAGCAATCCGGCTTCTTAGTTAAATAGATTGATGCTGTGCGCAAACTGTATATATATAAATCATGTTGTAAAATCAAAGGAATCTCTGATTTAATACAATAACAAAAACAATCATACGTATAAGTTTCTAAAGTTATAGAAAGATCAATGTATAATAGCGATACTAACTAATTATAAAAATTTTTGTATTTTTTAGGGGTACAACTATTAAAATTATTGTTTGTTATTATTAATTGAATAAAGTATCATTCTAATAATAGACTTGTTTAGTTTTATCGTTTATTTAGTGTTTAATTTAATTAGATAATCAAATTATTATTAACCATAGCTTCAGCACATAACAAATTTAGTTTATAATTCGTATTTTTATATTCTCGTTTCGCTTTTAGCAATTTTCAACGGTAACGGTTTATATTGAAAAACAATTTCGTAGTCTTTAGGAAATATTTTTACGCAATTTTGTAATACTTACTAATTTTTTATAACCTGTTACTTGCCGTGGCATTTTAAAAAGTAACGTAATGCAAAATCAAGAACATTAGCATAACAAGAAGCACGCATCAAATGGTTGGTCCTAAAAGCCAACACGGAAAAAAGCAAGCATCCCCGGCTAAATCGTCCATGCAAGCTTCTAATGGACTGCACCACGCTATAATATTGTCGACTACGAGATATCAGATTTTCCTCTCCTTACGCCTTTTACTTTCCATTCTCCACTTTCGTTACGTAGATCATAAATTTACCCCTGCCTTTTTATCCCCCTAGAAAGCAAAGTACTTTTTGTGCATTTATTTTTATAAAACGCAACTTTAAAAAGTGCATACCTTAAACCAACAAAGAAATATATTCTTAGAGTCATTACAATGGCATATAAATAAGTAGAATGTCCAACAACTTTGCTTATCAGACAAATTAATTAATTGTATGTGCAACTTCTTATTTTGTTGCATGTATGCAATAAAATTGAAATAAAATAAATGATTATTACTTGAAATAAATTTTATTGTTAATTAAACTAAAAAGATTTTTTCTAATGTAAATACATTTCTTGAATGTTTTTTTTTTTGTTTTTTAAGTAAATGGAAGTCGATCTTTGACGAATCAAGATGTTATTTGTAAAGTTTTTATTACTTAACCGTGTCAAAGTTTCGGAAGTTTTACTGTGGAAATTTTTTTTTAATTAGAAATTTTTTTAAATTACAATTTTTTGGCAATTAACAAAGTCTATTTGTTTAATTTGCACTATGAAACGAACTAAAAAGCTAATGAAAATATATACTTTTTTAAATGGCTATAAAATGGTTATAACATTGTCGATTCAATTTAATACCGACTTTTTTTTTACGTCTATCAAAATACTGAAAGAGTTTTTATTTTTATTATAATCAAAGAAGTCGACGCTAGAGCCAAATTTTATAAGAATATTAAATTTTATTCATATATTATTATAAGCAATATTAGTATTTGTTATGAGCATGTATGTTAATTCCACCATTAATGCAAAATAGAATTTGATAATAAAATTTTAAATAATAAAATGTACTTATTATTTAATCAGAATTAATAAATAATAATTTTTATTTTTACCCTAAAGGATAAATTGCATTAAAAATATTTTAATTAAAAAACTATACGTCAACAACATAAATACAATACATAAATACAACCAAAAACAGTTATTAAACTTTTTACGTATGTTTAAAAAATAATCATTAAAGTTCAAATTTTAGTTTACATTTTTATTTGTAACATAATTTTATAAAATAAGTTAACATTTAGAATAATTGTATTGGTCTCCTCTTGAATGTATAGACCGGGTTACACACAACTTATATCAATTCACGGAATCAATCATTTTAATGCAGATGCTTCAATTAAATTTAACAGGTTATCAAATCTTGCGCTTCCCATAGAACACGTATATTCCATAAAGTTTTAAAAATGATTGCATGCGGATTACACAATAGTTCATAAGTAATAAATCCATACTAATTCTAAAAACATGATTCCATAAATTAAAATAGAAAGAAAAACTTTCTTTAACATATTTACAAAGAATGCAAAAGATTTTGAAATAAAAAGTTGTGAACATCTCGTTTACTCTTAATTACATTGAATAGTTAAAAAAACAACTCTTAAATTTTTTAATACATTACATTTATTGAAAGTTTTTATAAAGTTAATAAATTATTTTACTGATTTCATTTGAAAATTACACGACACAAACATTACTTAATTTAATTACAATAAAGAGCAATTTTTAATGTATGTTACATGTAAAATTATTCTCAAAAATATATTATGATTAAATTTATTACTGTTTATTATCTATTTTGTAAAACACGAATCTAAAGAATGTAGATATTTTTGAGAACCACTGCATTCATGGGCTTTTCTTGCATCGGGCATTGCTACCTCCTTACAACAGACTACCCACTGTCCTGAACCTCACAAGTTATTTGTACTTTTTTTGCTGATTATATTTGAAAAATACTTTTGATGTCTCAGATAACATTACGCTTATACAGCAACTTAATTGTAAAATATCACCAACTACATATTTAAATATCTAAATATAATAACGCAAATTCACATAAACATAATTCGTTCAATTATGTTTTATTAATTTAGTAAAATAAATAAATTATCGGTTAATTTTTTATAAAATGTCTATAAATTTGTAAATAACTTTATTGTATTATAAATCATTTAGCTATCAATTTTTCTTATTGTAGTTTATATTATAATTAATGGCAGTTACTACTTGTAAATTATTGCCACACTGGGCTATACTATAATCACTATTACTATAATTTAAAAATAAAAAGTTTAAAATAAATATTTATTTACTGCAGTATCTTGAATAAAATAATATTTTTTTATATTCAGTGTACGTCTTTTAGTATTCTTCTTTTTATTAAATTATATAATTTCAAGATGTTTAACAGATATCGATAATATTGCAATAATAACGATCTAGTTGAAAATTTGAATAAAGAAATTCTTTCATAATTTCTTGGATCCAAAAGAGTTCTAAGCTCTCCTTAATCCACTTCTAAAATATCCATGACCAAGCTTTGTTGCCAGATAACTTAGCTTTTGATTTGCTACCTCGAATTCGAGCTTATTGATTTTATTCATCGCTAACATTTAAGGTTTGTTTATTAGAACCCTAAAAATAATTTTAAGTTATAATTTTATATTTAAAATAAGGCCATCTACAGTTTCTTTTATTGTCACCTTTAATCAGATTGCGATTTAAGCGGCTTGATTAGATGTACATACATACAGTTTATCATAATTTCTTATAGGAGAAAATATTGACTCGCAAATGTAATTACACTCATTAAAAAGTTATAAAATGCTCCAAAATAATAAGTAACATTTCGGATAATAATTTTAGGTGACGTTTATTTTAAAACAGTGGTTAAAAACATCATTCTTTAAATTAACTAAAAAATTGATAAATTGTATTATACATGTGTTATTTCTTAATAACTCTAATCTTAATATATTTTTGAAAATCTAGTAATAATTATAAAAGCTCTCGAAATGGCAGAGCACTGACGGTTCAAGTGGTCAAATTGAAGCGAGTCATACCGAATCTCCGGTTCAGCGGTTCTTACCTTTAACAGCAATCTGCATAATGTCTTTTATTATTTAAGTGAGTTTTGAACTCAAGAAGAGGTCGTAGCCAGATAATATATCACTCGTATTCAATTTTCATCACTTACAGAATAGCCATACAAAAAAAGATCTGTCGTCGCTCCTTCCTCTTTTTCATAAGTTAAGTAAGTAATATATGTATTCGAGGAAATTCAATTTCGAGGCTAACAGAACATTTACTTTACCAATAAGTTAACGTTACTGCATCGACACCTAGAAGCAATATTGCATTCGAACTTAATTAAACTCAACTGAACTATGTGACTGACAAAACAGATTTGATTTTCAAGAATGATTTTTTCGAGAAAATAATCTGTCTAAAATTTCAACAATTCTACATTCTAAAAACCTCTTTATCCTGTATTTCATTTTCTGTGCGTACAGTTTACTAGAATGTTGATTTTAGCGATAGATTTCGATTCGCAGGTCTTTTTTACTTTTTTTAATGACAAAGGAGTAATGGCGTGTACAGGAGCTATCCTTTCGTATCGGCTAGTACATACTTGTACAGACGGGAAGTGGTACGTCATTGCTGGCTTGTACTTCCGGATTGTACTTGAATAGCCGCTTTGACCCGCCTTCAGCGAAATCAATAAATTAATATGTCGATATATCTAACTTGAATCAAAGGAAATTTTAAAATTTATAAATTTTGAACTATCTATTTTTCTGCAACTGGAGATATTTCAAACGTCGAAACTCTGATGCCAGATTAAAAAATTATAAATACAAGGTTAATAACATAAAATCTTGCTTTAAGAATTGCTAGTTATTGATTATTGGCTTTTTTATTTAAAAAAAGTCAATGTTTTAATATGATTGTAAAGAAAAAATAGTTATAATACTAAAACATTAGTCAGTCGTCATAAATATCATAACTACACTAGTTTTGCTTAATTAAATACCGGTTAAAACTTTAAAAAGTAATTTTGAAATTAAATTTTTTTAAATAAATCCAATAAAATGAAAATTAAAAATATAACAACTTATCAAAATAAAAATTTGTAATATCTCCAGAATATTTAATTTTTTTAATATATGGAATTAAAAATATTTCGTAACTGAGTAGTTTATCGCAATTTTTAAAAATCATTCTAAAGGTTATAATTATAGAATTCTTTTTTTTCTTTTTTTTTTAAGAAAAATGGATTGGTCACTCCAACTCTGTAAGTTAAAATATCTATTTAATGAAACAAAGGATACAAAAAATAAACTTCTTAAAAAAAATTATTATTTTTAAATACGCCACTTAAGTGAATCAAACAAAAACCACATTACTCTACGGATCTTATATCTATGCTTGAGAATAAAATCTATAAATAATCTTCACCATACATTATATTTTTAGAAAGCGAAGTGCCTATAAAAATGCTGTACAATATGTAAGTAAAGCTTCTGGTTCACAAAAATTTGTTTGCGCCAAACTTATTAACTATTTACTATTGAAAAAAATTTATTATACTAAGTAAATTATTATCATTAAAACTTTCTAATGATTAGTTTTAAATTGCTATATGAAGTGATATGATACATTATATTGTGCGATTAAAAAATGAAGGTTCGAATTCAGAATATTAACAAATATAAGAAAAAAATTTCTCTCAATTTCAGAAATATAAATTAATTTTCTTATATTAGTCATAAAAATAGCTATACTATCTAAAACTTAACGAGTAAAAAAGCACTTATTCTACGAGCTTATGTTTCCTAAGAACGCATATGCACGTAGAATAAGTGGTTGTTTTTCACGTATAGAAAAAGTCATTTTTCACTCTTTCAGATTTAAATAGTAAGATTATATAAATACAGTTTCAGTATACGTATACATGTGGAATACATATACAAATTATTGTTTAAGATCTTAATCCCCGATAAAAATTATTATTGTTATAACTAAAAACATCTCTCTTTGACTACTAATTAAAAACTCAAATTTAAAGGTTAAAATTTTAATCAAATTTTAACAAATTTTTATTTTATAAATAATATTACAAGCTACCAATTGTACAATACAATTAGTTTTTTACGTACAGTCAATTTCATAAACCACTTGTAAAGAAGATAATTATAATCGAAGCACTACATATCATAGCTATTTTAGAACTTCTCTAAGAGTTATAAGTAAATTGTAGATGCAGACTTAAAAAGTAAACGCACAAAGGATGAATTTTTTCAATTTTGAAAAAAGTAGTTAATCGTAAATATTTATTGTATTCCATAATAAAAAGTAATAAAATAAAGAAATAAATAAAGTAGATTTTGTACTATTAAAGGCAAAAATAACTGATAAATTTAATGATACATCTCTGAATAATAATTTAAAATATATAATTGTTAAATATGTAGATTATAAAGATTAGTTAAACTGTAAAATCGTAATTGTCTGAAATTAAACAAATTACAAACGACGATATTTCAGAGGCCTATAAATATTCAATTTCGCGATAACATTAGTGGCGGATAAAAACTATCCTTTCTGTATAATTACCTGCGCGTATCTGTGCAGATGTGTATATTTTATATTCTGATTGAATTTTCTATTGCAGCAATAATCGTAGAGTGCCAGGTGACACTCCCCATATATTGATAAACGCTGCTCGGATAATATCGTTAAGTACTTAAGCACAAACTGCGGACTTTATTTTTGCTAGAGCTGCACGAAAAATCCGAAATATTTATAGGCGTGAACATTTATTGCATCGGACTCTATGCGTAATACACATTTTTATTTACTTTTATTGAACATTATTTTTTAGTTTTTATTCAAATTTTAAATTTAAGAATAAAATAAATGTGTTGGGAATATTCGCGCCAAGCGTCAATGTGCATCCAATGGACACTTTTGCTTCATATATTTTCGAACATCCCAAGTTTGTGAACCGTAAGGATGGCGAAATATCAATTTTGTGGGGCTGCTTATTATTTGGTCCACTGCTAGCGTGACCATCTTATCTCTACTAGATCAATCATTTTTAAATTTTTATACGAATTTTTATGAAATCAAAATTTTCTAATAACTAAAATTTTTTAGTAAATTATTAGCTTTACAGGAAAATATAATTTTTTTAAATATTAATTCATTTAAAAAAAAAGTATATCAGAAAATGAATTCGAAATCAATTGGAATTATGAAATTTTGCCACAGAATAATTATTAATTAGCATTTAAACGATGTATAAGTATTAAAATAACCCTTTATATCATTGGTCGGTGGTTTTTAATTTTTAACTTTAGCATAAAATGCAAAATAGCCTTAGGTACATGTGTATACTATATGAATAAGCAAATGATCGATGTATATAAATCTCAGTGCATAATTTTGATGATATATACTAACTTAATTCATGTCACGTATTTTTTTCAAACTCAACAACGATTGTGACAGTAGTAAAAATTTTTTTGAATATACTAAAGTTCTTAAGTATTCCTTTTTCTATACATCAGAAGTTAATATATGTGCATTGCTTATGGTCAAAAAGCTACGTGTACCAATAGAAAATAAATTTCCAACTTACAAAATGCTGACGTTTTATAAATCAATAAATATTAATAAGGAAAGATTTTCTTACGTTGATAATTTCTATTCATATAGTATGACAAAAACAATAATAAAGAAATAAATAAGCTAAACAAATACGTTTTCGTATAAATTCTTAAAATGACGCACTGAGCGTCTAAAACAAGTTTTGATTGCAAACGAGAGTTGCTGATAAAATATAGAAATAATTTATTTGAATAAAGTTACCTCTGTCATCGTACGATCTCGCTTCGGCGTGGCTTTCATTGATGAAAATTAAGCAAAGACAGAGCGCCAGCAGTCGCGCCCCCGGATACCTCATCTTGATGCTAACAAATCTGTGGACGAACGCTTTTAATATCAAACAAATATCACGGCACGCTTTGTTTGTAAACTGTTACGTATATATATCTAAAAAAGTGCGCTCTCTCCCTCTCTCTCTCTCTCTATTTTCCTCTCCACGTGCACATCTTAATTCGTATATCTACATGGATTCTAATTATACGGTAGAAATAAGATTCCGATAAGCTATTTTTGAGATACTACGTGGATACGAATAGCCAAATTTATCTCGGACTTCGAAGAAACGCGCGCCCCGGTATTCAGATCGCTCTTGTACCGGGCGTCATTCTATAAAACTGAATACTGCACCCCGGCTTTCTCGTCTCGTTGTTTCCTCAGCACGCAATTGATAAATTAAACAATTTATTTTATTCAAAATACGATTCACACTGATAGTTTATTTTTTTCTTTTAATTTGTTCACCTCACAATTATGGTTTAATTAAAAAAGCTTGAATTAACGCACTCGCGACGCTCCTGTTTATTTAGCGGTAATGAAATCGTCTAACCACAGCTTAACCAATCAGACTGCACTTATCTCTTCACAGAATTCTGCACAAAGTGAAAACCAATGATGGCTCTGCCGCGCGCCGCTCAAACTTTCGAGCAGCTGAGAATAGTATTTCCTTACATGCAGATAAATGACTGCGCTCACGCGAACTTCTCCGAGCTAACAAGATGTGGAGGAAGAATTAATATACTGCAAAAATTGAGCGCAATCCAGGTGAATCCATTCCACGTAACGTTTGGAAGCAAGTCAAAAATAAAACCTGCCTAATTCTAAACTCGGATAAAATTCAACTAGAAATAAAACGTTAAATTCGGGGGAAAAAATTGAAACAAATCAAAAGCGACGGATTTCATCAAGCCGAATAATAAAATTAATTAAAGCGATATCAACACTCTCGTCTAATTATGTTAAGCAGCGGCTAGACCGGCGGTCGCGCGCGAACACGTGTTCAACAAATTGAATGCACATCGAGCCCATATACAGATTCGTTTAAGATAATAGAGTCTAAAAGCTCGCGTCTCGCAGAAAGGCCGGCGCGCTCGCGTTCGTACGAAGGAAAATCCATTGCCTGCCGCTTCTCTTTTTTTCTTCCACCCTCCTCCCACCTCGCTCCCAGGTAATGGACGGGAATAACTCTTTTATTAGAAAATTTAGCGCAAACGTTTAAAAAGCCTTTCGCATTTTGCCAGGGCACAATGCGCGCCTCCGAAGAATTGAGCTTTTGTTGCGCCGCTGCTCCGACGCTATAAGGCGCTAACGAAAAAAAAAGAGAGCACACACAGCGCGACAACAAGAAAAAAATTTCCGCTCGCGCGCCGCGACAACAATATGCAATCTACCCCCGCGCGCCCGCGCGTGCTGGCGTGTTCGAAATTATTTTCAATTGTTTTTAGACGGCAAAGGTCTTGGAAAGCGGCTGGCGAGGAAAGAGAAGCAGCGTGCGGCGCGCGGCTATTGTGGAGCGCGATCGGCAGGGCCGAAACTCGATTGCCGAATTTGAAAAGGCGATTTTCCTTCGTGCGTCTACTATAGAGCGTGGAGAAGAAAATAAATTGCTTGAATGTTATTGTCTTTTACCTTTCACGATCGTGAGGGCGGGAGCGAGAGAAAGAGCGGCTACGTATCGCTAATAAATTTGGCGCGAACTGTGTTTCCCTTCAAAAATCAAGCCGCCTTTTTCTCATTTTAAGGACTATATCCTCGAGAAGTCGCTGGCCGCCCGGCGAAGAAGGAGCCGAATCAGAGAGAGAGAGAGACAGAGAGAGAAAAGGATGCGCGCTGTTTCGTGTCGGTGGTATGCGTGCGTTATCTCTCGCGTGCGGCTTGCGCTCCAGCTGCACGGACGAAATTGTCGCGCAGCCCGCTTAGGCCGGACTGGTAAACTGGCAGCAGTAGCAGCGACGCGCCGCTGGCCGAGAGGAGCCGCTATACTCGCCGCTCTCTCGCTCTCTCTCTCTCTCTCTCTCTCCCTTTCTGCCGCCACCGCCGCGACGACTATCACCCCACCTTTGCGCGCGCTGTCAACGGACCAGCGGCTGCAGCGTGGGAGGCAGAGCCAGCATGCTTCGGGCCTCTGCTTCTTGCTTTCTTTCTTTCTTTATTTTTCAAACTCTCTTTTCCTCCTCCTGCTGCTGCTGCTGCTGCCACTTTTTCTCAGCTTATATACTCTTTTCTTTTTTTTAGCCGTAGGTAGTGAGAGCCGAACGAAACTGACACTCGGGCAACTACGCCAATTAACCGGCTCTCTCCCTCGCGTCCTCACGTTTCACGTCTATCTCTCACGCGCTCGCGCTCGCGCGCTTAGAAACAAAATTAAACGGCCATCGAGAGAGAAAGAGAGAAGGGTGCTCTCTTCTAAATTCAGAAGCGCGTTTGTTTATCCGCGCGCGAGCGCTGGAGCAGCCGGCCAAGAGCGACAAGGCCGAGAGCCACGTATACTATAGCGTCCGGCCAAGAGAAAAGGTATAGAGCGAATTTTTTCGTCCGCAAGTCCCGAGGTATAGGCACGTTCTCCAGACTCTTGCCGCCGCTGGATCTCGCCCTGTAGACTAACCGCGCGCGAGCCGGCAATCGCAAGCTGCACTCGCGCATGCCCGCTCTTTACTTCTCCTCCTCGCTCTCCCGCGTCCAGCTATATACTTATACACTCTCCGTAGAGCCACCTGCGCGCCCGAAAAATGAATAATCGCGCGCGCAATTGACACACTGGCTCTACAGCCGCGATCTCGGCTAATTAGCTATATTGAAAAACAGTTTAGCGGACCGCGCGACTTTCCGCGAATTTTAATGAGGCGCTGTACGCGCCGCGTAGGCTGATAATCGCGTTACCGAATAATAGGAGCGCGTGAGCGAAAAATCCGGAGATTCGATTAGCCGGATAGCGCGTCTATGCGTGCATTTTGTCGTCGTCGCGCGTATATAAACGTATATCGATCTACCCCCGTAGAGCGAGCGCTCCTCGGACTTCTTTATGGAATCGCGCGCGCTTCATTATCTTGCTTGAGATCGATCAATTAAGCCCCGGGAGGGAGAGAGCTTTGGAGTCGATGTCGCCGAGCTGCTGAAACGCTTCCGATGGTATAATTCATGCGAGTTTACCTGGAGCTGTATCGCCCGCGATGCTCGCGGCCCGCCAAAGAATTATGGGCCTGCCGAAATATCACTGTACTCGCTTTTGCGGGAATTAGATGCGCTTGTCGTTTAATTTATGGGAGATTTCGGATGGATCGTTCATCATTTTACTTTGTTGCGCTAGAGAATCGCGGCAAAGCTGCTTCGTTCATTGATTCACTAAGGTTGCTTATTTCGTCCGCGCTTGTAAAATCGTAAAAACAGGAGAGCGATCGAAGTATATATATATATATATTTGCGCCAGAAAACCGTAGAAACCATTGTTCGACTTTATAGAAAGGCAAAAAACACTGTCATATTTTAAAAACTGGTAAATTTAAGTAATTAACATTCATGTACATGAGATTTGCAAATAAAAGTAGCTTAAAATTCTAAATAATTATTAATGAGTTATCAATATTTTTATAATATCAAAATAGAAGCTATTAACAAATGTGTACAGCATATCGGTAAAACATTTATAGTTTTAATTACGACCCATTAAAATTAGCATACGCTTTAAATGTAATTCTTTAATACCAGTCTTTAATATGAGGTTCCTTAAAACGAGTTTTATTTTGAACAGTGCAATACTGCTTTATGAGGTTAATTCAATAAACCTTTTGTTCGATAAAGTACGCGTATTATAATTTGCGGTATAATCAGCTGTACTTATCCATTATTGACTGTAGCTTCACTTTTATAATCGTACAGATTTAATTCAGTATTACCAATTTTTAGAGGAAAATATTCAATATAATGGCTAATCTTTTGTACGTGGGCTTCAATTTAGTAAGAAAAAGACTATTAGAATATGTATATGAAGAAAAATATCATTTACAATATCATACTTACTGAGAATGCCATTTTATCTTTTTCCAGGAAATATATTAAATGTTTTTAATTCTGAAAGTCCTCTGTATGAAAAATTAGATTAATATTTAATAGACCATTTTTATTTGTATAAATCTGGTTAAAATAGCTTACTCTTATACGCTTTTACATTCATATTATTTTACTTTACAGTTACAATATCGAATGCTTAATGTAATAAAATAACGCGAATGGAATCAACAGAGCGATGGAAATTTTATAAGCCTTCTAAATAATTTATAAATTTCCATTCGAAATTCCGAATCTATTCTAAGTATATACCTCATCCAACACGCCACAGACATCAAGCTCGCCTTAGTAAATAATAATACCAGATTATATAAAAGATTGGAATATTAAAAGACATTAATTTTGAAAAATAGCCTGCATTTTTAATACCCGTCCCCGATCCACTTCCTCATTTTACCAAATAGCGCGAAAATAAAAACTATAATTAAAATATCCGCATCCGAGCTTTCAACCCAATACATTAAATTTCTCACCACACGAGCCAACGCCTCGCAAGCCAGACAGCTTATCAAGCGTAATTATTTATATCGTAAACGACAGCAGCGCCTCTGATTAGTTAAAATTTACGAGATGTCCCCTTCTCATTGTCAAAGACGACAGAAAGACAGCGCACGCGCTAGCCGAGGCGAGAAAAGGATGACGCTAGAAAGCTGCGAACGACACTCAAGATTCCGATTACTTTGCTGATACTAAAATATCCCACGTTACATTACTGCTGGAGTAAGTAGCTTATACGCTCCTCGCGACGCGCACATATATATGCACGAAAAATCAAGCCGCTCGTTCCGGCCTTCCATTCACGTAAAAGACATTATTCATCAGCAGAGGCACGCGGATTAATACCTGCCTGTATTCGTTGACGCTTGCAGATATTTTTAATCATGTTTACGTCATAATTACAAGCTTTTATCATACTTTCAAGCCTAACGATTTATTTAGCTCTTAACGATAATCATGCGGGCGCGCGCGCGGAGATTGCATTCTTGGCGATCGCTCTCAGTGAGCAACGGATGACGAGATTCAATGACCTAAGCCGCGATGCAGTTTGCGCCGATGATCGCGGCTTTTATTGACGAGTACCGTTTTTCCCAAGACGGCTTCCTTCTCGGAACGACGAATTTCATTATATGCTTTTATAAACAGCTCCTCGCATTTGAAAGTCTAAACTTTTTCGGATTACTTCACGGACGCACGCGCGGCTTAAATAAGCCGCTTACGCAATCCCGAGCTGACTAACTTGCTTCACGACACTTTGAGAAAACAAACATTTCCAGAGCGATAGCGATGCATCAAAACCGATCTAAGGTCCCAGCCTTCTAATAAAGCGCGTATATGACACAGCCGAGCGCGCAAGCGGGCGCCTTTCAAAAAAGCGCCGAGCAGCATTACGCGCCCGCTCCTTCTTTATTATTTTTCATTCTCTCCTTTATTTATTCTCGGGGCAGGCGGTATTAACACTCTTAACCGAAGCTCATGAGAAACGAGGCGCTCGCGCGTTAACGGGAATTAAAAATACCGCCTGTGAAGTGACGCGCGGGCGTGCTGCGTGTGTGTGTATTCAAATTACATCAACGGATGGTTACTCAGCTTCCAAGAATCCATAAGTGGCGCTTTTATGGCTGGTCCAATTCGCAATAAAGAGATCGACGGAAAGCCGAGGCGAAGAAGCCGGGAACGAGGAGCGAGCGAGCGAGAGCCGCGATCTTTTAAAATCCCATATCTCGCTATAAAGTTAACGATCGCGCGCGGCAGTCGCGAGCGATTTTTAAATACCAGTTTTATTGCAGGCGAATCTCGGTAAGGACAGTTTAGACGAGAGAGGGCAACAAGTCGGCTGTATTTTTTTCGCGCGCCGCGCCTATAAAGCCGTAAATCTAGCCGCTCAAGGATGCATACATGACATAATAAACGCTTTCATACGGCGATTCCCATTGGATGACTCGTAAAACTTGACCGCCGCACGTCTTAATCAAATCCGATATATATATCCTGCACTAGGCTCCCAGTGTGTTCTAAAAACTATTCCGAATTGATCGCCGGGTAATTGTCCTTCTCGCTCGGTGTATATTTAGCGAATTTAAATAGCAGCGCGCGAGCGACAATTCGTCCAGTCCAGTTAGTCGCATTTGCATAATAAACTTTTTTCGACAAATATATATATATATATATATAAAAGGGGGACGATTCTAATAAGTGGCGCTCTCGTTCCCCTTTTTTAAAATAGACGAGGCGCATCTAGCGCGCCGTTGATGCGAGAGAGCCGTGCCTGCTACTGTCATTTCTTTTTACGTCCTATATCTCTCGGGCACTTGTCTTCATTAATACCCGCGCCGTAAACTTCCCAAAGACTCGTGAACATGTCAGAGTTGCGTTTAACGCTAGATTAGAATGGCGCGCTGCGCGCCTTTATTAATATTAATGAAAACGCCTTAATAAAGCGACCTGACAGCGAGCAATTGCCGATGATGCCGCCAATAGATGATCGCTTGACTAGCGTTAATTAATATACGAAATCCGGCTATCTTTAGAGAATTACGCTCGACAGTCCGAAGATGGAATATTGTTATGGATTCGCGAGCGTCTTGAGGTGCTCAATCGATTAGGATTACTATGAGCTTTAATTCTACACTGTTCCAAAATTGCAGTTGCTAAAAAGTAGATTATGCCAAAAATAAAATCATGCGATACACAAAATTATTCGGCACTTTAATTCAATCTTCAGATATTGCTAAACTATAAGCCAGCTGATTAGCGCCATTCATTATAGATCAAACCTGCGCTAGAATAATTATTTTTGGAGCTAAAATTTCTACGTGACTCGCGAAAATAGAAACGTGATAAGTTAGAGCTTGAATTTTTGTAGGTCAACAGCTTTAAACGCGCTGTCAAGCAGGCAAATATTTCATTGTGCCTTAAAAATATTTGGAAAGCGATTTAAAACGTTTATTAGTATTTTTATTGATTACCACATGATCAGATGTGCATCTCTTTTAGACGGCTTGCTTTCAATTAAATTTTAAGTACTACTAAATCATAAGTCCATTACACGGTTGGAGAGTAGGTTAACTAGGGTTGGATTTGTCAACGGAACAAAAACAATTTTAAAAAATGCAAAAGAATGCATCTTTTCAGCAAATTAGTTTATAAATATTCATTCAACGATAAAATACACATTACTCTTTTATAGAGGCACTTAAATTTTCAATTAACTAATAAACAATAATAATAATGATTCTAATGAAAAAGTTTCTTAAAAATTCTACTATTATTTATTATTAATTGAACTTTAAAATTTCCAGACACATATATCTCTTGTTAATCATCCGGCAACAACACAATACAAATGTTCACTTAGTTTATCGGAAAATCACTTAAAAAGAGAGTAAATAAATGAAAGCACCTGAAAATAAAAAGCATACATCGAAACTGGTCGAATTTATAAGTATTTCAAAAATACATGACTAATAACTGACAAGTTTAGAAAGAGTCAAATCAATCAATTGTTGGCTACTTAAAGCGCCGAAATAACTCGGACAATAATTCGCAACTGTAAAAACAAGCAATAAAGCGTTTAATAGCTCCTCCTGCAGATTTCCAAGTTGCAAAGCTCGGCATCTAATGAAAAATCAATGGACGAAAATAGCCAAGCGGTGGCGTAAAATTCGAAGCTCTCAGCCGGGCTGGATAAACAATTCAGCGCGTTATTTAAGCACATAATAAAGCAGGCTTTATTCGCGCTTGCTTATCCGTTTGGGCATCTCCTCGAAGAGCATGAAAGCCCGAGAGTGATCTTGACGAATGTAAGAGCACGCGCGCGCATCCGAGGCTGAGCAGCTCGCGAGAGAGCCGGGAAGAAGAGAAAAAAAGTTTATTAGCATGGAGATGCGATGCAAGTTATGCCTGAATAAATAAATACTCGTCGCCGAGGCGAAGACGTGCGGCTCGCGCATTGGTTACGTCGAAAATTACTTTCTCGCCGGCGCGCGCTAGCACAAGGACGACAGTCCGATCATGACGCTGACGGCTGCGAAGAAAAGTATGCCAGCTCTCTTGTCCGGCCGCGAATAGAGCGGCACGTTTCAAAACTTATTTTATTTAAACTTTTCTGATTTTCAGCCCAGGCGCCGGCTCTACATATTAAAGCGAGAGCGCCGCGGCTTCGAGCTCGAAAAGCGCGCGCGAAGCAAGTAGTTACACGCGCGAGCTTGCGGCCCTGCTGCTGCTGCTGCTGCTGAGTAGCTGTTACGATTGCGGGACTGAATCGGCTGGTCGTTTCAACGCGTGACTAAAGCCGATCTTTTTATGATTTTCAAGTGGTTATTCTATTTACGATTATGAGCCGTTTATTCATACTCGGCGGCCGTTCGGTAACGATTGAGCTATTATTAGACGATCGTTATAATTTACGAGCATGTATGCGCCCCGCTGACAAATAATTTTATTTCCAGTATTCCTTTGAGAGCTCTTTTAATAAGCTCGACTTCTCGCCGTTTTAAGGACGGGAACGTTATTGCAGATAAATCTTATTTCGCGATACATATTGCTACTCATATAGTAAGCATTTGAAAATATAAAAATATACACACATATCAATTTTTTCTAACTACAATTATCGAACATCTAATGTAAAGTATTGAGTAATTTAATTTACGTCTGATTACATTAGTATACATACAGATATTTTTTAGTTCTATTTGAATAAATCGTTGTTTTGGCACTATACATAAAAATGACAAAACAAAACTTATCGGATATATAAATCAAATTTATGAAGACAATTTGACATCAAATGATTTTTAATTATTCTAATAAAATAAGTTAACCAAAATAATCTCTAAAAATACAGAGTACTAATTGCTTTGCCATTATGCAGAATGAGTATTTGAGCCAGCCTTTTTTTAATCACAACTTTAAAGCTCATTCAACTACTGACTTTTACAACACCCCCCTGAATTTTCAAACTAAAATTTTATCTAAACGTTAACATATGTATTTACCTGCCAAAAAGATAAAATAACTAGCAGCAGTACTTATAGTTTAAAAGTTTCAAGTCGAATTTGCAAAAAATGTTTTCAAACATTGATGTAAATATTTAATATAATATCAGTGTCATTTATACTCTGCTATAATTTGAATTTCAAAAATATTTTCCTCACAATTAATTAAAAACTATTCAATTGGAAAAAAGCACTTTATCAAGTAATAAATTGTTTTAAAAGAAGCTCCTTACTATGTATAAATTCTTAGATGTTTAACTATTTTATGGTAAATAGTTTATTAGCAAAAAAGCTTTCAAGCTAGATGTCTTTAATTACAATTTATCATGAAGTACATACAACACGTCCATCCATTAGAAGACGTCGTGTTACTTTCTAATCGATCCAAGCAAAAAAAAGAAAAAACAGCAATGCTAGAGTATTACCGCAAGGTAACGTCTTTATTCCTCTACTAAAGATTATCAATCACTGCAAATCCGTAGATAATCGCGCTCGTAAAATTACAAAAGCGTCGAGTCGTCGGGCACGCAATATCGTAAAAACGGGATTCAGTTTGCGGACGCGGGGAAAATTCGTCGACACCCCCCGCAGGGAGCGCGTAAATTGCAAAAAATCAGTAATGGCGCCCCCAACAATGCGAGAGAGATTAGAGGGATGCTGTACGCGCCGGTTGCGCTGTGATAAGTACAAGCAAAGCAAGAGAGCTAGTAACGCCCACCAATCTGCCTTTTCCGCCGGGCGAGCTTGCAAGCGCGCTTCCAGTGTCATTTCAGCGGCAACTTCCTAAATATTCCAAGGATCTACGCTGGCGCGTTTCTGTAATATCAGTCTCGTTATTGCAGAGTCCAGGGAGCTCGAAAAATTAAACGCTCAACCGAAGCGCTGCTGTGTTCATGCACTCGGGATAATCACGTTATTTTTTACGTGCACTGAAAAATGAATGTACTTTTACTATTGCTGTACTGGGATTTTTAATGAGTTTACGATTTTAAAATTACGATCGATATATCGAGTAGAGTTTGTTTGAAATGTAGTGCACGTTATTTATTTATTTATTTTTTTTTCCATTTTTTCGAATTTAAAATCTCAAACTCGCGAATTGCTAACTTTATAGCTTAAGATTAAATAATAATGAATTTTTATGATTTCGAAAAGTCGTGATAAGTATGTCAATCCTACATAGACGTGTGCGAAGCGAGGGTGAAATGTTCACTAAAGCACTTTTTCGCTCATGCATCAAAAAAAATTTTTTAAACGACGTGTGCAAAATTGATTTTACGTACACAATTTTCTTCAAATGTGCATAAAACTGAACCTTGCGCACAAAGTATAAAACATTATACGAACCGTGGGTAAGCAAACTTTTAATTCCTCGCATGGTTGCAGCATTTGTCTTTGACGTGTAATTCACGCTCGCATTTGGCTCATGCTCGTTCACTTATGATTTGTATTACAAATTCCACATCTAAATGGAAAAGGTCCACTTTACGCTTTTGATGCATAATATATTATTTCGATTTTTTAAAGTTTTGTAAAACTATATGATTGTGCAAAAATAGTAATTTATTGCAAAAATGCTTTATTAAAAAACTTCTGTTATTTCTTTTTAAAATACGTAGTTAAAAATAAAACATATTTTACATTCTGTTAAAAGCTTTGAAATAAGCTTTTGAATTTACATACAAAATAGTTTCAAGATGCCTTGTTAAAAAATTAAAGCAAATTTAAATTTCAATCACAAATTTTTTATTGTTTATTAATTATATTTGTGTAAATATACAAATGTATATGTAAATATGTAAATATCAAAATCGTGCATTCATTTTTGTCGCACAATATTTTTTATCAAAGTTAAAAAACTTTAAATATCGACTGAACTTAGCTCTGGGTGGTCAATAGCCATTGGACACTATTAACCAACGTTCCTAAAGGTTTAATAACTATAATTAAATGTAATCTAATATTATCTATATTACGATCTAAAACTGTACTAATTTCAATGCTAAAAATAGAACTGCAGATTATACGAACTTTTAATTTAATATTATTTAGTAAATATTTATCTCACCTATATTTTATATTAAACTAGGGCATTGTCGGCGCGCAAGCTCGCTCTAAATTTTAATATTAAGATAAAATATATTAAATAATATCTAATGATTTAATTATTTAACAATTCGATAAGTATTAAAATTACACCGACAGATTCATCATTAGGCAAAAATTAATATAACTTTAAATATTCGCGCACTTTTTACCGAACCAATCACGAGCCACTTTCTCAACCAATCAAATCACGAATAGTTTGCAACACTCTCTCACTCATGCTTTTTTTAAGAGAGGATTAAGAGAGGATTGATCTCAGTCTCTCATGTAAATTATATCAGAAATAAATGATTTGGATATAATATAGATATTCAGTAATTAATATTTTAATCAAAGAAATATAATATCAAAAATATACTTGGCGTTTTCACTTATAAAAAGATCGATATACTAGATATATAAAAAAAGAAAAAAATACTAGGCAGATAAACATAGAAAGACAGCGTGGCGTTGCGTCAGTCTCACTATTGAAAATAAACTTTTCTGTTTTGGTCGATTAATAAAAATGAGTTCCTCTCATTATAAATCAAATATAATTAAAATCCACGAAAATTATAATAAATTTCAAAAAAGAAAAGTTAATCTTTTAATTCTCTTTGAATGATTTAATATCAAGTTCATAATGAAATATTTATCTTAGAAACGATAATTACTAAATTTTTGTATTGAAAAACCAAAAGTATGTTGATGTAATCTTGGTCAAATAAAATGTATAGAATTAATTTCTTTTTAACTAAATTTATTATAAACTTTATTAGAAATTTCATTTTAAATACTCCTAACGAATAAGATAGGATCCCAAAAATTGTTAATTGAACATTAATTAGATCAATTGGAAAAAATTTTTTTTGCATAGACTGCATATTTTACGAGAATCTTAGGTCGCCTGTTTTTCAAAGAAGACCCATTAATTTTATTAAATTATAGGCAGCAAAATATCATTAATATTTGATATTTAAACATGAATAATTTTTTTCAATGGTTCTTTTTTGAAAAAGCTTTCAGTAAAATATACATAATATTGACAAAAAATTTTCTTCAACTGATATTAATGTTTGTACTATACATTTTAAGTTCACTTTTAATATTCTGTGTAGATTTTTGCCTTACATTTTCGCTTGGCTTTAAATGCAAGGAATTTGAGTCTGAATAAAGCTATAAATGTTAAAGAAACGAAAGAATCTATTTTTTTTATAGTAAGCACTGCTAATATTCTAAAGATAATTAAGTATTTGGTACTTTAACAAAGCAGATGACTTTATGGCCTCAAATTGTTAAGATTAAAACATTAAATATAACATTCTAAATAAAGTTATTAAAAGTAACATTATGTTAAATAAAATGAAACTATTTTATTTTTTTATCTGTATAAAACGTAATTTCATTTACAATTTTGTAGAAATTCTGGTTGCGTTAAAACGTTAAACGTACTCTTATGAAAATATTAGAAAACACTTCTTTTACTTAAAAAAAAAATAAAATAAAATAAAAAATATAAGTTAATTTCAAGTAGAATCGTGTTCTTTTACTATAACAAAGTGAAAAGGAGCCTTTTAAAAATAGCAGCTCTCCGTTACAAAAGATATTAAATATACAGATTAATACAGTAGGATTAATATTACGATTTAGCTTCTATTCTATCCATACTGTCTAAAGGTAATGTCACTTAAAATATGTATAACTTTATTGGATAATTTTAATGTTTTAGTCAATCCTATTGTAGCATCAATTTTTTCTTTTTTTTTTTAAGGAACAATAAAATCAGAATAAAGTTTCATTAACTTTATTTATTTACGTATTACCAAATGTACCTCAACTAAGTTTTAATTATTTAAAATAAGATACATGAAAACCGTTAAAAGTAACTTAATAACGTGTTGCTGAAGTGTCTTACTGCATTTTGCTATTACACCTACGTATCCGTTACGTTTCTTGCTACAGATAACAACTTGGGAACGTATGAACAGAATTGTCATATAAACTGCTTTGATAAATGAACAAATTCTTATATAAAAAAGCATACTTTTATATTTTACTTTTTCTACATACATTTTCATCTTTTGTTAATAAGTTAATAATTATATTAAAAAATATACACATCCTCTAAAAATTTTATTATATATTTAAGAAAAAAACGTGATTATAAATTTAGTGTAATGTAAATAGAAGAGAAAAAGAGAGTAAATATAAGTTTTAGGACAAAAACACAGATAAATTATTTGTTTTATTTGCAATATTCTAAGTTTTATCGAAAGATCTAAATACCTATCATATAAATTGAATTAGATTGTCTGAATTATAACTTGTGTATTCATTTATAACGATTTCAAAAGCATATAGAAAATCGATCTCTGCAGAAATGAGGGATAAATAAAGAAACAGTCAAAAGGTGATAGAAACTAACTATGAAACTACCTAAATATCTTGACACATATCTGTTTTTTGGTTTTTTTTTTTTTTTTTATAAGTAAAAACAAAATAAATAGGCGAAAACTAAAAAAAAATAATAAGCAAAGGTCAGTGTGAAACAATTTTTTTCAAAATATTCTGTCACTATAATTTTTTTCAAACAATCTCAATAATTTAAAAATGTCTCTGCACGCATCTGTTTCATGAAAGACTTTCTATTATCATTAAGAATAATTACAGCAACATTTAGTAGAAAAAATATGAATTCAAGGTGATTATGGCGATTACGCTATTTACCCCTTCATCTTCTCTAGTATTTTTTGATAAAATTTACTTTAGTTTAAATACAAATAAATGGTAAAATAGAATAGCTGCATATGAGACAATAATTAATTGCTATAAGTATATATTTACATATGGATCATAACATATCACTTTTATTATAACGCCTTTACGAGAATAATAATTGATCAACGGTATAATTGCTTTGCGATTTTAACTCTTCTAATTTTAAATCTTATACTATTATTATGTCTTATACTTTAGATTCTAAAGATACAAGCCCATGCAATTTATATTTGAAATCCAATAATAATATTCAGTATAGTAAAACAAGATATTAATTACTTCTAATTGTGCAATATTAATAATTGTACAAGAATATATATTTAAAGTTTAAATTATTTAAAAAACATGAAATCACATATAAATATAGATTATAGGAGGGTATCTGGAAATAAAATAATTAAAGAAAATAAAAACACGTTATTTCCATAAATTGGTTAATAAATATCTGCAGCAAGTCGTAAAATAGAATAATTTTAGGTTGAACGAACTGGCGCCCCATTGTACATTTGGGATATTAATTAGACGAGTACGGATGTCGCGAAAAGCTCAACGTCTTATCGATCGGAGTTGTGCACAACACGATCGTTAAATATTAGCTTTTAAGACTCGGTGCGTGACGACTGAAATTTATAAATGCACCCGGGAAAAAAACTTCCGGATCATGAATTTCTTTGGACAGACAGAAATGCACTTAATAACAAATTCGTCATTGTGCAGCTTTAATTTATTTTCCTAATGCAACAATAAATTTAAGGGCGCGCAAAGATAAACAATGCATTGACCCAAGCGCTGCTTTTGCATTTCAATAAATTTCGCAAGTCCTTTCTGTTATTGTTTTTTATATATCGGCACGAAGCAACTTTTTTAAATTACAAAATTCTCGGTCGCACGTAGAGCACGAGACAAGAGGTCCATAATTTGGATCGATCGGCTTCAAAAAAAAAAAGGGACTCCAGCAGCAACGGCAGCGTCGTTTGCAACATCTTTTACAGCGACGCGGCGACTGCGTAGAACCGTGGATGAGGACAAGACCGACAAAAAGCTCTCGACATTTTTGAATATTCATTAGTCTGTATTTTATGCGCAGACTGCTGCTGACCTTATTTTTCACATAATGCAGATACCAACTAATAAAGTTTCACCCTTACATCCTGTAATACACCATTCTGCTAAGAAATTCTATAATGCGTGGATATTTTTTTTTAATGTTATTTTGTGCCTTTTAGCGCGTTCTTTAAATAGATGTACCAAATAAAGCTTGAATCAATTACACTAAATGCTGCTCTAAATATTTAAATATATAATGAGAAATAATGTACTTTAATAAAAAAAAGTTAATTAAAAATTTTTAATTTAAAAATAAAATAATTGAATACTTTTTACATTATCAACAAAATGAAAATCCTTAATTACTTTGAAGTTAAGGCTACGAATGCTCAAAAATCTTTAGTAGCTTTAATTTAACACTAAACGTAGATATGAAGGAGTATTTAATTTTGTTCTATTGAAATTATTATGAAAATTTTTTTATTTAACTCATGTAACTTTTTGTAGTCATCATAGTAATAACATTAATAAATTATAACAATTTCAAAATAATTTATTTAATTCTTTAAATTTTTATTAATCGGCCCTAATAAAAGTTAACATACAACGTCGGCGACTTAACGGCTAGAGATTTTCGTCGTGGGCTACGATATTTCTGGAAATAGAAACTATAAACAGACTATTCTAGTTCGGACAGATACTTAAAGACGTGTCAGCAACCTCTGATGCCTTTTAACAAATTTAAGTACAAACTACGAACATACTACTATGGGAATCCCGCAGATGCTGATTTGAAATCTCAAGGTTTTTCTTTCAAGTATAATAAGAAACAAAAATATTATAATTTCGAAATAAAGTGGTTAAAAATTATTTTAACCGTAATTAATCTCATAAGGGATAATCAAATTGTGAACTAAAATCTAGTTTTACACTTTATTATTTTTTACTTATTATGTATTTTTAAAACTTATATCTGAACCATTTTAAAATATCGTAACAAAAACCTATATAAAACAAACTAATGAATAAGTGGTTGATGTCAAAAATTAATTTAAAGAAAATTTTCTAATCCTTGTACTAGGTTATGAACATATGAATATAATTACACCTTATCTATTAATTATTTTAAATTAATTTTCGTGAATAAATTTAAATGAAAGATGTTAATTATTATTAAAAAAAATAAAGAGATCTTATTTTGACATCTTCCATGAATTTAAATTACATAAGTTAACAATATTAAACTCTATTGTAGACTCAAATAGTCACATTAAAAAAAATTAATTTTTTTAAATGTTTAAATACGAATAGGAAATTAAAAAATTAACGGACAATCTAGATTTCAGTTTGCCGCATATAAATTTTATATTAGCGTAAGTTTATTAACGAACAATTTAATTTTGGTAAAAAGTACTTCTTATTATGGCATTTTTATTAATCGATTCGAGCTAATAAAGCTTAAATAGATAGCAAATTGAAACAAGATAATGTAGAACAGCACATCCCAATGAACATAAAGTAGAGCGCCTATATAAGATCGACAAGTGGGTTCCCTACGTTATCAGAGAAGAAAATCGATTTTTCATGTATATATCTTCTTATACGCGGGTCTTTCGTGTATCAACTTTACCGACTATGGCTGCTGTATCATCAGAAGTTGTTTCAGTTAAAAAGATAATATGTATTAACTTCTGGTAAAATCGAACAGAAAAAACTTATAAATAAATAATATTGAAATAATTAATAAAAAATAGAATGTTAAATCCATCAATCAATTCAAAAGCATGTTACTTAAATTATTTGTAAATTTGAAGAAAAAATTAATTGATTAATTCGTCTTGATAAGATTTATATTCACGCATAGTGTTACATACAGTAACTAAAGATTTGCGAGAAAAATCAAAACGAAACTATTTTCCTAAAAATTGAGAATAAAATGATGTGAAAACGAAATATTTCATTCAATCGTATATACTTGCTATTGTTACGATAACAAAATTTTTAAATGAAGCAATGCACTTAAAAAATCAAAAAAGTTCTCTACATTCACAAATTATAAAAGAATTAAATCGGGTATTTTTTCAGATTATATTTACCCAAAAAAATTTGATTCACGTAGAATTTTTTCATTTGCGGAACTTTTCAAAATATGACTTTATTCGAAAATCAGATTAGTTATTAATTGAATACAATTAAATATTCAATTCTAATTTTACAGTAACATATTCAAAATTTTTAGGAAAATATTTTTATTTTGAATTTTTGGAGTACATTAATCTTACGACGTATAAGGAAAATTCAAAATTCTACAGTCTTCTAAAAACAGATTAAAGATTGGAAAGGTTTCTTATGTAGTTTACTTGTAAAACCCAACCCAACGTATCAATGCAAAAATCTTCAATTAACCCGTTTTTTTCGAGATTTAAACTATATATTTTGATAAGATATTAATCATATTTTTTTTCTAGAAAATTATTATAGAACTCGTTTCTATTTGAAAACTTAAATCGTGTAAAAATAGCAGGTACTAATATTGTCGGCAGATAATTTAAAACCTTGTGCTGACTGTAAAGAAACATGTATAATTATCAAAAAGAGCAAATTTGAGAGTGAACATTTATTATTGTTTCTTGAGCATTTTCAGAATCCTAAATTTAATTTCATTTTCAGAATTGTGAAAATATTTTTCAATCAAAAGGTGCGATTGTTAATATTAAATATCTATATTTTTTAATCACAATAATAGTTATAAACTATAAAAAAACATTATAAAACCATAAACACAATTTTTCTTACCAGGATATTTGCAGTCGGCTTCATCGCTACCATCTGCACAATCACGCTTGAAATCGCATCTTTGAGATTGCAGAATACATCTTGATACATCGCAAGCAATTTCCCCAAGTTGACATTCTATAAACATGAATTAATGTACACACAATAAATTGATAATATAAACGTATCTATATAAATTTTAGCTAAATTAAATCGAATAAGCACTATAAAGTTTACTTAAGTTTGTTAAATAATTGGGACCTCGATAAAAATAGATTTTTCTACCAGGGCAGATTTTTTCTGTTTTAAATATAGTTAAAACAATTTTAAGTTATTGAATATGTTTTATATTTATTGCTACTTATAATTACAACTGATCTACCACTTTTCTTATAAAATTCTTATAAAATATGATATATTTGTCTTAAAAACTAAAAATAGTAACTTATATAATGTTAACATACCGACAACAGCTCGTAGTCTGAACGTAAGAGGGTTAACTGTAAATTTACCAAGAGAATAGTACGTATTAACGTGTTTTTCTAGTGCATTTCGTACTTCCGATTCTCCGCTCATTGTGTGAATGTCAAGATCAACATGAGATTCAAATGGATCAGGAGCATCACTACAAAAATTTATTAAAATTTATTATTTTATATTTATACTTATAGGACTACAATTATTTATAGCTTTGATAGTATTAAGATTTTTTTTTGTTAAGATACTTGCTCCTTAATCTATAGTTTATCCTTCTAAAAATATCTACTGATTCAAGAAATTTCTCAAACTTTGCGTAACGTAGTTTTGTTATAAATAAACACTCATACTAATTTTTATTCACTTAATTAATTTTACATACACATAGATATATTGCAATAGTTTTCTCGAATCAACAAATATTTCTTAAACACAAACTGTAGATGATTGGGAAAGATCTTTAAACCAGAATTACTTTCAATAGCACCAGAAAAATTAGTGACATGCACATCTGATACAAAATTCAGTTTTATGCTTATGAAGCGAGCGCAAAATATCACATTGACGCATGCGCGGGAATGAGCTATTTTGCGCCCGCTTGACAAACATAGAAAACCGAATTTTGCACTCGGAGGGTTGAAAAATATAAGAATTGTCACAGATCACATGTGATTGTAAAACATATTATCTGAGGCTTTCTTTTTTACCGGCCAAGGTGTGTATACTATTTTTCTGCTCGACGGCGCCGGAAAGCGGCAACTTTGTTTCGTGCAGCGACCGGGAAGTTGACGCTTTCCGGTGGCAGGATAGAATGCAAATTTTTTGGCTTGAATGCTACAAAAAAGTGTTCAAAAGACAATCTTTGCAAGAAAATTTACGTAAAAAATAATAAACTATTTCAATGAATTTAATAGATTCAAATCTGATCTGACTTATAATCAAAATTAAAAACGTACTTGAAAAAAACAAAGTAAACTAAATTAAATTATCACTAAATTGAATACAAAATTATACTTACTCAACTTTGACAAACGTAACGTGTTGATCTTTTCTTAAATGTTGGTGTAAAATTTCTTCAACGCTTTTAGTAAGATTTTCAGCAAACTTCTGGTATTTCTCCCCGTCTCTTCGTTCAAATTCTTCTCTATAAGGCTCTTTAATAGTCATAGATATCCTAAAGACATCTGAAAATATCGCATATAAATATTGATATACGATTTTGTAGCTTTAGAAAAACAAATAAAAATTTTTAAATATAACTATTGAAGATTTTAATAAAATGGAATTGTAATAATCGTGCTGTGATTCTCTTGGCAATAAATATTTCAAAGTTAGGTATAATTTCATTATAATAAAAATAAATTATCAATTGTTTAAAAATTTACATACTTTTTTCTTCAAATTCACCAGGTAGATCAACCAAATTTGACTCAGTCGTTGGACTTGAATACCTCGTCTGCACTTCTTTATTAGTGTATAAATTCGTATATACTTCTGTCGTGGGTCTCGTTGTGTGAAAATCTACGCTATTTGCACTTCCTTCTTCTCTCTCGACTTCGGGCTCTCCAGAACCTATGTCATCTTCATCATCACCTTGCCGCGTATATTTCTGTGATAACTTTGGTTGTATCGAACTATCGTCCTGTACCAGAAATACTTACATGAATAATATTTAAATGTAGAAAGTAAATGAAATTATAACTATACATCTACGTAAGTAATTAAAATCATTTTTCTGCGTAATTAGTATTATTATATTTTATTATATTTTATTTAACGGGATGTTGTAGCTATACAATAGCAATAAACTCTCCTGTATTATCAAGGTTTTGTTGAAGTTATTAGATTTATAATGAATCTAATAAGTTCATTAGCTCCATAATAGTAATAGCTAGGAAGCTTATCTTATATAAAATCATGGTGAGAACGATAAACCCATTAAATTCTCGAAAATATTTCGAACCGGCACTCAACTCATAAAATAATGATAAATACACAATTGTTTAGGTATAAGCAAAATTAGTACATGTTGTTATACGTTTATGATATCCTCGCAATATTAAACTTTATATTATTTTTGTAAGCTTTTGTGTGCATTTGCATATGAGGTTCGCGTATACGTGCGTGTGTTCGTGTTTCACGGAATGCCAAAACAACATTATTTTTAAATTTTACAAAATTTAGAACATGCGTACTGCATAAAAATATCAATAAAGACAAAATATTACAATAAATTCAATTAAGTACGACAATAATATGGGAGATAAGTAGGTGTCTGGTAATATATTACATATCACTAAATAATAACAAATGCGGAATAGTACATTACGTAAATAGTGCGAGAAGTAGGTGATTCCCGCACGGGAGTGGTTTGTCGACGGAGCGAAGCGCGGGCAATAAAAATACCCGTGCTAGATCACCTACTTCCTGCACGCGTTACGTACATTATTTTTTCATACAAGGTGTGGGAAGTTTGTTCTGTACGATTTGTCATGTGGGAAGTATTCACATTCCTGCACAGCTCTTGAACGTGCAGGAAAATACATGGTGTGCGGGAAGTGAAACTTCCACACGAGAAAGCGTGCGGAAAAACAAACTTCCCACGCACCTTGTAGAAAAAAATGTTTTTTAAAATCGTATGTAGAGTATTTTTTTTTGTCTAATACATGACCCCTAGAACAAGAAAAAGAAAGTCGCAGAGGTGTACCTTAACATATTTTTCTTTAAGTTTTTGAACCCGCTAAAGCAATTTTTTGTGGATTTCTTCATATACTTAAACAGATTCTTGAAAATTTTAAAACATATTTGTGTTTTAATATGCATAATGTTGAAATTTCCAAAGTTTAGACCGGCTTAGCTGATCTTCGTGCATGGCAACAACGCGTGGATCTGAAATCATGAATTTATTATGAAAAAGACTATTCTATACATATTTCTCGATTAACATTATACTTACTATCATAAAGCTTTTACAACGGGAAAGCAAAAAATATCAAATATTTTCAGTTACAAGTCTTTCGATACAGTCAATCAAACAAAAAATCAAAATGTAACGAGAACGCAAACACATATTCAACAAACTTCCATCCGGAGTCAATAAGCATCAAGTACTCAGCCACAACTCACCGTTAACTGGTCATTGATTCCCGGGGATCTCTCAATACAACGAGCGTTTCCATAAGGGCAGCCCGAGGCAGCTGGCAAGCGCGCACATAATGTATATTTCATCTCTTGCGGGCGCGCGCACTTTTAGGGTCCGATAATGCTACGAATACGGACGGCATCGCCTCGAGATGATGGATTGGAACGGCAGTACGGAAGCAGCAAGATGGGGTTGGAAAATAACCGGCAGATCGTATTCGTCATCCCGTTTTCGAACTTTTTCACGTCCCTCTTAGCGGCTCCGATAACGAAAACGTGTGTGAAAACGAGGTTAATCCATGAAGTCTTTGTAGCAGTGCGACGTTCCTTTCCGCTTGCTTTTACGAGAGAGCCAGAGGAGAGGGAGAAAAACGGGCTACCTAGCGAGCCAATCAATCAACCGAATGGCCAACAACTTTATTCCCGCGGAAACGAGTTTGTTTTCGTTTTGCGGTACGTAGGTGAGATGTAGCTCGTGAAACATGGGGCTGGTCGAACGGAATTTTAAACTGAGATGAGACGCAAGGTGCGTTGTTCGGCTGCTTACGGCTGGTAATAAGTTTTTCGATAGTACCCGTTTTATTGGTTTGACTACTTAAGTAAATATTGCATTGATTAAACGAATATTATATTGATTAGAACGTAAAAACTATTGAATTGAAATTAGTTATCTTTCTGGTGAATGGTAAAATCGAAAAGTAGATATTTTGTAATATTACATCATTTTTAATGTACTTAAATGTTCTTTAAAGTATGCGGCATTAATTTTGTCGATATTACAATACATTTTGAAATAGTAAAAAATAAGTAACATTTTTATATATTATATGGAATGGTACGGACTATTAAGGGTAAATTCCATGCATAAAACTCACCTCCAAAAATAATATTCGAGAAACAGCCTTTAAAATTAAAAACATTTATAAGATATTTGAAAACTAGTACGTTATGTACCAAGGGCGTAAAATAGCCTTTCTTATTTCGAATGTAGAATGTTCGATATAAGTCAAAAGCGAGATACAACATGAACTGAAAGCGAGTAAACACATTAGGTCATAAAAGTCTACTAGCCTTTAACTCGGCCTGTGCGAAAGCTCGAGCTTTTCGGCTAAGCTCGAGCTTATCTTGTTCGAGCCGAGCCGAGCCGGCTCGCGAGCCCGCGTTTGGGCTCGCAGGCTCGTGAGCTCGATTGAGCCCAGAAAGCTTGCTCGTGCTCGCTCAGGCTCGCTGGTTTTGCTGGGCTCCAGATGGAAATTTCTTATTATTGTTTATCACTGCGTGATGTGTGTATGTA
>UELX01002255.1:3457-32912 GCA_900480035.1 Eupelmus urozonus
ACAGTCATGGAGGGAGAATGAAAGGAGATAAATGAAATAACAGAACGTTAAGTGCTATACAGTCACTGGGCAGAGATTTGGCCGAGTACGTTTCGCAAACTGTACAGTACGAAAAATATTTTTAAAATATTAAAAGCCTTATTTTTACTATAGAAAACCTCAACGAATTACTTTCTCATCAACAACGCAACGTGAAAAACGAATCAAAGTTTGGGACGATCGGGTAACATATCAAGTGGATTAACTATATATATATCAGATGGAGGCTGATTCATAAGTGCATCGTATTGTGTGACAGCTTTCGGAAAGCAATAATTGTGCCACGATGAGTAAAACCGGAGTAACGCGCATAAAAGTCAAAGAGTTTAGTTACAAATGGATAATCGAAAATTTTCATCACTTTGTTCGACGGCTTCACATAGACTCGCCCGAATTCACTATTGGTGACCAATCCCAATTTACCTGCGATTTAAATATGCGTGAAAGCAAGGATCCAAATTATTTCAGTATTTTCCCCTACTTTTGTGGTGATATACCAGGCAACCTCCACGTTATAATATCTATATTAGATGATCTTGGAAAAGGAGCTTTCGTAAAAAGATTCTCTATTGATCAAGATTACAATCCAATAAATAACTCTGAAGATTATTTTGATAAATTCATTGCAAAGGATTATATCTTTGACGAAAAAAATAAGTTAATCCCAAACGGGATGCTGACGATTGTCTGCAAAATGTGTATCCATGAAGGCGTGTCAAGACATTCTGATAAAATCGAGCACGAGATAAAAAACGTTAGTACAAACGGTTACTCGGAACACTTTGACGATTTTGAAAAACTTCTTGAAAACAATACGTTCAGCGATTTTAAGATAATCGTCAGTGACAAGGAGTTCCCTGTTAATAAATGCATCTTAGCTGCTCGAAGTCGCGTCTTCGCTGCAATGCTGGAGCACAACACAATAGAATCCTGCGACGGTCAGGTTGAGATCAACGACATCGAACCTGAGGTAATGCGGGAAATGCTGCGTTTCATTTATTCTGGAAAAATCAACGACATTGAGGAAAAGGCATGCGATCTTCTGGTGGCTGCTGAAAAATACGAATTGGAAGGCTTGAAAAGCAGCTGTCAAGAAATTCTAATAAAAAAACTGAGTCTTGAGAACGTCGATGAAGTGCTTGTACTTGTAGATAAGATTAGTGTTGAAAAACTCAAAACCGCGACCATTGAATTTATTATTGAAAATTCAAAAGCGTTAAACGGTTCTGAAAAATTTAAGATGGCTTTTAAATCCTTGTCCTCTTCCTTTTTAACGGATGTAACGCATGCGCTTATGATGAAGTTGTAATAAAACATTATTTTATACATTCTTACATAAATTGAAAGTAGAATTTAAAAATAATTAGAATATAAAATTATTTCGTTAACGTTAAGATTTTTTAATGAACAACTACGTAACTTGCTCTATATTTTCAGGAATTAAATATTAAACTTTAAAGACCAGTTCTTTATAGTAAGCAGGATTTTTCTTATTTTTCTGTGTAAATAAATATAATTTTTCCTTATTTAGTTTTTTAATTAAAAATGTGAAGCAATATTATGAAATGTTAAATAAATAAGAAGTAGTTTTTCGATATTAATTTTTTTTGTTTTATTATACTTTATTTTTCAATTACTAGAATCTTGAAAACTAGTTGGCATATTTCATCATCTATCCTGCTAAATAAAAATTATTTGTTTCCAGGCATTTAAGAACAATATATATTTATTGAAAGATTTTTTTTCGTAAATAAGTTTTTAATAAAACTAATTCATGTAAAAAAACTCGGAACTATATAGATAAAGCAAGCGTGTCTTTAAGATAAATCGGAATAATGGTGTACTTAAAGTAATGTGATTTTTATTGTTCATTAATCGTTTTATTTATAATTAAATTAATATAGAAATTCTTGTGTGAAATCTATTTTAACATAATTTTTCATTCGCGTATTTAGTGGCGTATTTAGTTTAATTTCATAAAAAGTTATAAACGAGAAAATTATTAAGTTACTAATAAAAATTAAAGTTTGATTGTAATCTGATTTCACCATTGTTCAAGTCTTCAATCACAGTCACGAATATGTAAGCAAGAAATAGATAAAGATTGTCAAGAAAGTGTGTAAACATGAAATAAAATGTATATTTATTTTATTTTTTATGAACTGTTTAAGTCATACTTTTATTGAACAAAAATTATTTATTTCTGTTGTGAATATTTTTAACTTCTTAATTACAAATTCGTATCTAAAATTTATTTATTTTAGATTTAAAATTAGTTTTTTTTTTATCATAATTAATGTCAAAATACATTTAAACATATTTTGGATTACACTTGTAATAATTTTTCTTAGTTTAAAATTTGATATATTAACTTTACAACTCGAAATATAATGTTTTTTTTAATTTCTCCAATATATGAAAAAATTTTGATATAAGTTTTATTTAATATATAAATTATAATAGTTTAAAACTTCCTTTATTCAACTCTAATATTACTGAACATTAAATTTTATTAGTTTAGTTTTCAGATATCTTCTAAAGATTATAAATTATATAAATGTATTAAAAAATAACAAGAAGATGATATAACATATTTTTTAATTTATATCATTATTGAAATTGATAAAGCAATTACAATATTGCAGAACAGTCAACACTAGAATCAACTAATAATAAATTGTAATATTTTACATACAGAACTTCACTTAATATTTATTGCAAGTTCAGTTATTCGCAATCTGAAAATCTAAAAACATATTTTCTGTACTAGCTTGGGTAATTAAATAATTTTAAAATAAATGGATTTACAATTGATTACAGAATGCTAGAATAAATAAGTAATATCGTAAAAGCAAATAGTTTATATTGTACAGTGATGTTAACGTTCTAATATAAGTATTTGGCAATGGACTTAAAAATTAATTATTAAACTATCAAAATCTACAACAATAATAAGGTTTCTTCTGCTCTTGATACATTTTTCAAAACTAATTCATCTCCAATAATATTAATAAGTAAACAAACCACTACATTAATCATTCAACACTACAAATATCGTCTTACAAATAAAAAACAACTAGACACTACACGCACATGGCTCTTCTCTCTCGTTCTCGTATCCGAAAATCAAATTTCATATTCAAGTTCAGCATTTACCAACAAAACACTTAAAATTTTTGAAAAATCAACGACTAAATCAATGCCTCTACTTAAAAAAAAACTTTCCACTCATGACTATATAGATACAATTCTCAAATTTCCGCACATATCAATGATCATAGTTGCTCAGAACTTGGAGCGCGTTTCGTGTTGTGGTGTTGCGTATTTGTTGCGCATGCCAAAATCATCGATTGCGCTGTTGGAGCCGCTGTAGATGGTAAAGCCGCGCCGGGATAGCTCCTCGCCCGGTACTATCATCGGGTTCGTGTAGCAGAATTCGGCCATCATGTTGGCTTGCCTACCCAGCTGGTTGGAGCTGCAAAAAGAAAATAGATGTTGTAGATTTCTTGTACAGAGAGTATCGAATGATTTTTATTGTTATTATTTTTTTATTCATAAAAAAAGTGGTGTATAATTTGTTAAACGTTAATTCGATTCAATGTTTGTATATGCTGGTTAATTATATAGACATAATGGTTGTTATTTGGTATTACTTAAACTATAAGAATAGGGTAACTGAAATATAAGAATTTAAAGCTCCGTTTTTTAAATTAAACTGCAAAAAAATATCTTTTCTTTTATAATTTTTTATGTAGTGCTGCAAAATGGGATATTTTTTACCGGAGTTAAATCGAGCATTGTTTCTTTTTTTTTTAATCATTATTTTATAATTAGTTTTGCCTAAACGTATTTTAAAAGCTGACCGATAGCCAGATAGTTAAATATTATAAAAAAATTTAGATGTATATATTCATCAATAAAGGTAAATCAAAAAATTTTATTTTCAATAAATAGCTGCTTAATAAACATTAAACTTTGAGCGACAACGAAGACGCCAAAACACCTACGATCAGTGCAAGAGCTACAACAGCTCAACAATGTCGCATAATCCTAGACAGTGGCGCCCTTAATGTTGCCTAATTGAGCGCTACCATATCACAGTCGCACATTTGAGCTGATCTGGTCTCGAGTGCAAGCCGAGTAAACAGTGGTGTGAAAAATGTTGAATTTTAAATAATTATAAAAAAACAATAATAAAAGTTTTAAAAGTTACTTTATCACTTCAGTTATTTATAAAAGTTAATTTAACTAATTGTTTTCTTGTGTATTTCTCGTTGAGGAATTTTGAATGCGCAAAAAAATAAGCCACAAATCCATATAACAAAACAAAACAGCGTAGATCAAACGGAATAGTTTTCCGGAAGAGAAGTTACATTTTCATAATAATAACAAACGAATCAACTGCGATGGAATCTACTCAAGGTTACAAAGGATCACCAAGTTCGGAACTCAATAATTGTGTCACGCTAAACACAGGCATAACGCATATAAAAGTTAAAGAATTTCGCTACAAATGGATAATTAAAAATTTTGAACATTCGTGCTTAGCTTTTGTCAAAGATTCTGAAACATATCTAGAGTCGCCTAAATTCACCATCGGTGACCAATCCGAATATGAGTGTGATTTAAATATACGTGAAAGCAAGAAAAATCCAGATTATTACAGCATTTATCTCTATGAGTATCAAAAAAACCCCGACCGTCACCTTCACCTCATAATATCTATTATAAATGATTATGGGAAGGAAGCTTTCGTAAAAAGAATGTTAATTGATAAGCAATACGAGCCTACTGATTTGCAAGAATCTTTTGCTAACTTTATTGAAAAAGAATATATCTTTGACGAGAAAAATAAATTGCTACCAAATGGTACATTAACAGTTGTCTGTAAAATATGTTTCTATGAAGATACAATAAAATATTCGAATCCGGTTGAAAACAATTTTGAAAAAATTAGTCAGAACGGTTCCTTCCAGCGCATTGACAATGATTTAGAACGACTTATTGAAAACAACACATTCAGCGATTTCAAGATAATCGCCAAGCAAGAGTTCCCAGTTAATAAATGTATCCTAGCCGCTCGAAGTCGCGTCTTCGCGGCAATGCTGGAGCACAACATGAAAGAATCGAGCAACGGTCAGGTCGAGATCAACGACATCGAACCTGAGATTATGCAGGAAATGCTTCGTTTTATTTACTCTGGAAAAGTAAACAATATCGAGCTAATGGCGCCCGGTCTTCTGGTGGCTGCTGAAAAGTACGAGTTGGAGGGGTTGAAGACAGCGTGTCAAGAAGTTCTCATTGGCACATTGAGCGTTGATAATGTCGACGAAGCTCTTGTGCTTATAGATAAGATAAGTGCTGAGAAACTCAGGGCAGCAACAATCGAATTTATTATTAAGAATTCGAAAGAATTAAATGAGTCGGAGAAATTGAAAAATGTTTTTAAAATTTTATCTTCTTCCTTAGTAGTCGATGTGACGTTTGCGCTTATGGCAAAGTCATAATAAAATGCATTTGAAAATGCATTTATATTACTTTTTATATTTTTCCATTACATCGTTAGAGAAATACATGACGAGAAATTAAAATTTCCTTTCTTTGCTAATAAAGTTTGTGCAAAACTAATTTACGAATTTCTGCTAAACGAATCTACATCAGCGCCCTCAGTGCTACTATATCAACAACAATGGCGTAAACGAATTCTTCAACTGTTCATTGTGCACAATCACATATGAGAGTCGGCTCGACCGTCAACACGCGCCGGACGAGTTTCTAACTGCCTTCTTCTTCATTTTAAATTTGCAGGCAATCGATCGCATTAACGGTTGAAGAGACGATAGTTATAAACAAGTAAAGACAAGTACAAGTGTATCAGTTAAAAACAAATAAAACTTGTTCCGACACCATGGCCCAAATAACGGATCTAAAAGTGCAAGAATTCAGCTACACGTGGAAGATTAAAAATTTTCGATACCTACGTTTGTACGACGGTACGCTAACGTCCCCTGCATATACTTGTGGCGATAATGGCGAATTATGTTTTAATCTGAAATTGTCTAATCCATCTTATCCAAACAAATCACCAGATTATGTAACTATTTATCCCAGCTTTACTAAATGCGATTCTAAAGCTCTTATCGAAATATCACTCTTAAATAGCGACAATGAAAAAGCTGTGTCATTAACGTTATTAGCTTCTGAGTTCAAAAACCAGTCAACAGCATACGAAAAATTTGCAAAGAAGGATTTTATCTTCGATGAAACAAATAACTTATTACGATACGACACGCTGACAGTGATATGTAAAGTATTTGTAGAAAAAGGTATAAAATCTTACTCGAGCGAAATCGAAAAGCTTTTAAAGAATATTGAACCAAGCAAAAATTTGAAACTGTCTGAAAATTTCGAGCAACTTCTTGTAAACAACAAGTACAGTGATTTCAAACTGGTTGTCGACAGCAAGGAATTTCTCGTAAACAAATGCATCTTAGCGTCTCGAAGTCGCGTCTTCGCAGCTATGCTTGAGCACAAGATGAAAGAATCAAGCCAAAGTAAAGTCGAAATCCATGACATTGAACCTGAGGTAATGCAAGAAATGCTGCGTTTCATTTACGCTGGCAAAGTCAACGACATCAATGGATTAGCGACAGATCTTCTGGTGGCTGCTGATAAGTACGAGCTTGATGATTTAAAAGAACAATGCCAGGAAATTCTCATCGGAGGACTGAACCTTGAAAATGTCGACGAAGTGCTGATTCTTCTTGACAGATACAAAGCCGAAGAACTCAGGAAAGCAACAATGAATTTCATCACAGAGAATTCAAGAGCTCTATATGATTCAGATAAATTTAGAAAAGGTTTGAAGACATTGTCACAGTCTTTATTAGCAGACATTATGAGTGTGTTTATGATAAAGTTTTAATGTATCAATATTAATTATATCAGTTCTATCTTTTTTCTGTATTTTTTTATTAGTGTATATTTATGATCTTATGATAATTTTTATTATTTATTTAGACTCATAATAAGCACCTAATTAATATTTTATAAAATTGATCTAACATCATCATAGTTTTCTTTTTTGATTTCTTACGTCATGTATTAAAAAATTACCTAAACTAAATTCATCTAAAATATATTTTATTGTACTGCGTTGGTTAATTTTATTATTTAATTAAAATATCTTAGTATCTTTAAATTATGGAAACTAATAAAAAAATTGTAATAATGAAAAATAGTTTTATAAATAAAATATTTTATTGTAATCTTGCTAAAGGCCTCAAAATTAATGACAATCATTACTCTAATTTCTATACCAATATTTTTATGTTTTTCTAGAATCTACAAATACTGTAATAGATATATTTATTTTTTAATTTAAATACAAAAGTTAATGTTTCTTTTAAATATTATTTGATTTTAAGACTTAAATATTTAATTTAGAAATTATTTTAAAAGTATTTATTAAAAGTTTAAATCTAGGTATTAAAATTTTTTATTTGAAAACAATGTATATCTACGTAATTTATCAACCTAACAAAACTGATACTGTAATATAGTAACAAAACTATAGTTATTATACAGGAAAATTGTGTAACTTTTAAACTTAAATGTATTCATTTGAATTTTCCATACACTGCTTAATCTTAGTCTTAAAAATTTCATTATTTTATTAAAGATGTTTAGGAAATGTTAAGAAATAAAAGTCTTTTTTTTTTAAGTAAAACTTCTGTTAACTAATTAATTTTAATCTTAAAAGTTATTATCATTTGATTGAAAATGATAATAAAGTTGCATGAGTCAAACATGGATCATGATTTTCTTGCTCCAGGTACTACATGACCCATGTTTAACTCATGAATTTTATTATGCTAAAATTGATGTAATATCATAAATATTTATATAAATTGATAATCTTTTAGAAAAGCAAAAGTTCATACATTACTCATCTTGAACGTTAATTTATTTGTTATCACAATTAAGTTCAAATGTTAATCAAGTTTCTAATATCACTAGTAAATGCACCTATAGTTTCTATAATAATTCCAGTATTACAGTTTATCAATCAAAAGAATATATATGCTTTATTGAAAAATAACAAGATAAAATAATATAATCATTTTAGCAACAGACCCTGTATACTTGAATATTTAAATCTCTTTATGTTTATCTTTGATGCATTGTTATAAATTAGAGAAAATGCCAGAAATTCTGTTTAAAATTGCCTCAAATTATGCCCCAGTTTTCTGTTTACTTATGGGTTATTCAAAGATTGTCTTACTGAACCAGCCTTAATTCAAGCGACAATTTTGTGTATAGTGAATTTGCTACTAGCTGTCAGATATCAGTACCAAGGAATATAGACTTGTACGACTATATTCATTGTCAGTACCAAAAGGATATAAGGGTATAAAGGCATATATAAGAATATTGTTCACTTTTTATCCACTTTTTGTATTACGTATATATTAATAAAAAATAAAAATAATCGTATACATATATATACATATACCTATATATACGATTCAGGGGATTTTGCTGTGTGGTCAACAGACAACAAGGTAAATACTGTATACATGTACTGAATATGGCCCCAACGCCCTCTAATGGAGAAAAAGAGTATTCATAGAACAGTATTTTTTCGAGCCTATTCATTGTATGTTCTACATCCGTCTCTGCCGGTTGTCCGTGTATGTGCTATTTCGCAGTTTACACTCGTATAGAGTACGGTTGCATTAATAGAAGTGTACCCTTTGGAAATAAGCGAAGAGGTAATACAAGGCTAAAGGTTTGAATTGAATTTGATTAGATCACAGTTAATTCAACATATTCTCAATATGGCAAATGCAAAGGAACATAACTTATCATCACAATTGGAATCAAATAATTCTGTTGATCGGAAAATTTTAAAAACAGATATACAAATTAAAAAATTTGGCTGTTATACTTGGATAATCAGAAATTTTCATTATTCGTGGTTATTTAGTGACATTGACTCTGATGAGATCAATTTCCATAACAATGACAAAATCAAATTTACTTTAACATTAAGTTATAATGAGAAAACTGATTATTTTGGCATTTATCCTACTTTTATTGATGTAATTACGGATAGTTTCAGCGTTGAAATATCTCTTTTAGATAGTGCAGGAAAAAGTGCTATTGTAAAAAGAGAATTTTTCGAAAATAATAACGATGGTGAAAATGTCAATGAAAGTGATATAAATTCATTAGAGATTTTAAATAATGTTGTCAAAAAAGACTTTCTTTTGGATGAAAACAATAAATTACTATTGAACAACACACTAACAATCGTTTGCAAAATATATTTCGACGATGACGTAGACAGCTTTAATCTCGAAACTGAGCATAACTTTAAGAAAATACTGCCGTACCGTCAACCCGATCAACTCAACGATTTCGAGCAATTCTTAGAAAACAAAAAGTTCAGCGATTTCAAGCTGATTGTCTGTGGCCAGGAGTTCCCCGTACACAAAACCATCATGGCGGCTCGAAGCCCGGTTTTTGCCGCTATGCTCGAACACGACATGAGAGAATCGAGCGACGGTAAAGTCGAAATCGTCGACATAGAACCCGAGGTAGTGCGCGAAATGTTGCGCTTCATTTATGCAGGCAAAGTCAACGATGTAGAGAAGCTGGCACCTAAACTTTTGATTGCGGCGGAAAAATACGAGCTCGAGGGCCTGAAGATGACGTGCCAAGAAATTCTCATTGACAGGCTGAGCGTAGAGAATCTCGATGAAGTGCTCGTTCTTCTTGACAAGCACAATGCCGAAGAGCTGAAAGCAGCAACTATCGAGTTTGTCACCAATAATTCAAAGGTCCTGAACAAGTCAAAAAAGTTTAAGAAAACCTTGAAGTCATTGACACCGATTTTATTAACTGATATCATGGATGCACTCATGTTAAAAGTATAATGTAAGAAAGAATATTGTTTACTGTATAAGTCTTTTAATTATTTTTGAGATTTTTTATTATTTTTATTCGTGCGGAATTTTGTGAAGTTACTTCACTTTATGATATGACAAATAGATTTAGGGTAAAGGAGTAATCTAGCGATATTTTATTGCACTGATTGTATTACAATAATATATTTTGATGAGTTTATGTGTTCAATTTGTTCTTTGTATTAATAATATATTAAAATATTAAATTATTAATAAAATGAAAAATATCTAACTATTTTATTATTTTGAATATTAAAATGTATCTAAAATTATGATTAAAAAGATTTTAGATGGTTACCTATATTTATATATTTTCACATTTGATTAAAGTTAACAAGTAGTACTTTATTGAGGAGTTTTAAAATATTTTTAGATTTCATATATTCTTATGAAAATAAACTGAATTCAAGTTTAATTGTCTAATCATAATTTTGTTAAATATTTCTACATACTTGAAGATCTAATTATTTAACTGCAATAAAAACTGTGTACGACATTAGTTAATTCTTTATTTTGTTAATTTAATTAAGATATACTTATGTCTGTGTAATTGATCAACCTAATAAGTCTTGTACTATAGTTAGTAACAAAACCATAGTTATGATATAGAAAAATTGTGTAACTTTTAAACATAAACCTCTTCCATTTGAATTTTCCATACTGCTTAATATTAGGCTTAACAATTTCATTATTTTATTAAAGATGTCTAGAAAATGTTAAAAAATAAAATAGTCTTTTTTTTAAGTAAAACTTCTCTTAACTAATTAATTATAATCTTAAAAGTTATTGTAATTTGATTGAAAATAATAATAAAACTAATTTTTAAACACTTTATATATTTATTATTTTAATTTATTTTATTTTTGAATTTTAGTTTATCAATCAAAAGATTATAATGTTATTTTGTGTACAGAACTGAAGGATATTAATCTAAATTTCTTATCACCGGCATAATTAAAATTCCAGAGAATAAGTATTCTATTTAAAATTGCTTCAAATTTTGCTCCAGTTTTCTGTTTACTTATGGGTCATTCAAAGATTGTCTTACTGAACCAGCCTTAAGTCACGCGACAGTTTTGTGTATAGTGAATTTGCTACTGGCTGTCAGATATCAGTGCCAAAAGGATAGAAGGGTATAAAGGTATATATAGGGATATTTTTCGCTTTTTATCCACTTTTTGTATTGCATGTTTATATATACAATTCAGGGAATGCTGTTGTGTAGTCAACGCAAGGTAAATACTGTATACATGTACTAAATATGGCCCCAGCGCCCTCTAATGGAGAAAAAGAGTATTCATAGAACAGTATTTTTTCGAGCCTATTCATTCTCATTGTATCCGTCTCTGCCGGTTGTCCGTACGTGCTATTTTACAGTTCACACTAGTAAGTAGAGTACGATTGCATTAATTAAAGTGTTACTTTTGCAAATAAGCGAAGAAGTAAATATAGACAAGGCTACAGATTTGAATTGAATAATTAGATCATAGTTAATTCAATACGTTCTCAAGATGGCGAATGCAAAGAAACGTAAGCTATCACAATTGGAATCAAATAATTCAGTTGATAGGAAATATTTAAAAACAGATATACAAATAAAAAAATATGGCTGCTACACTTGGACAATCAGAAATTTTCATTATTCGTGGTTATTCAATGACATCAAGTCTGATGAGATCAGTTTCCATAACAATAACAAATGCAAATTTACTTTAATATTAAAGTATAATGAGAAAACAGATTATTTTGGCATTTATCCTACTTTCATTGGTGAATTTTCGGATGGTTTTAACGTTGAAATAGCTCTTTTAGATAGTGCAGGAAAAATTGCTATTGTAAAAAGAGAATGGATCCGAATTAAAAATGATGATACTGCAAGTGACGAGTTTCTAGATGAAAGTGAAAATTATGAATATTCAGTAGGTCTTTTAGATAATGTTGTTAAAAGAGATTTTGTTTTGGACGAAAGCAACAAATTACTATTGAACAATGCACTGACAATCGTTTGCAAAATATATTTCGACGATGACATAGACAGTTTTAATCACGAAACTGAGCATAACTTCAATAAAATACTATCGCACCATCAACCCGATCAACTTCACAAATTCGAGCAGTTTTTCGAAAACGAAAAATTCAGCGATTTCAAGTTGATTGTCTGTGGCCAGAAGTTCCCCGTGCATAAAACTATCATGGCGGCTCGAAGCCCGGTTTTCGCTGCCATGCTCGAACACGACGTGGGAGAATCCAGCGTTGGTAAAGCTGAAATCGACGACATAGAGCCTGAGATAATGAGAGAAATGCTGCGCTTCATTTACGCAGGCAAAGTCAATAATGTAGAGAGGCTGGCACCTAAACTTCTGCTTGCAGCTGAAAAATACGAGCTCGAGGGCCTGAAAAAGACATGTCAAGAAATTCTCATTGACAGACTGAACGTAGATAACCTCGATGAACTGCTCATTCTTCTTGACAAGCACAATGCCGAAGAGCTGAAAGCAGCAACTATTGAGTTTGTCACCAATAATTCAAAGGTTCTGAACAAGTCAAAAAAGTTTAAAAAAACCTTGAAGTCATTGACACCAATTTTACTAACTGATATCATGGATGCACTCATGTTAAAAGTATAATGTAAGAATATTTTTTAGTGTTAAGTCTTTTAATTATTTTTGAGGTTTTTTGTTATTTTTATTCGTGCAGAATTTTGTGAAGTTACTTCACTTTATGATATATATGATAAATAGATTTAGGGTAAAGGAAAAATCAAGTTTTTTTATTGTACTGATTGTATTACAATAATGTTTTGATGAGTTTGTATGTTCAATTTGTTCCTTTATTTCTGTTAATAATATATTAACAATATATTAAATAATCAATAAAATTGGAAAATGCCTAATTGTTTTATTATTTTGAATATTAAAATAACTAAAATTATGATTTAGAAAATTTTAGATAGTTATAGTATTTATATATTTTTACTTATTTTATTAATTATCAACTTACACAAAATTAATTTTCTCTTTTAAAGCTTTGAACATTAGTTAGAAGGAAGTACTTTTTTGTGGAGTTCTAAAATATTTTTAGCTTTCATACATTTCTCTGAAAATAAATTGAATTCAAGTTTAATTGTCTAATCATAATTTTGTTAAATATTTTTACATACTTGAAGATCTTTTGTTTTATCTATTATTTAAAAGTTGAAGTATAAAGAAAAATTTTTAATTTAACATGTCAATGAGAACCATAAGCAACTGACATATAGTAAAAAGTGTATTCATTATAGCAACTTGTAATTTAATTATTTAACTACAACAAAAACTGTATATGACTTTAATTAATTACTTTATTTTGTTAATCTTAATTAAGATATAGGTACCTACATTAAGTTATATCTAAATATCTAAACGCATACTTAATAATCAATATAATGTTTAATTAAAGTGTGTAAAAATCCTGAAATAAAAAAATACATAATTAATTTAAAAAATCTGAAATAAATAAGACGTCCTAGCTATTAATATAATCCTATATAGTTCCAAGCATAATACAATAGAATCCGTTTATTCTCACGAACGCTATATTAAAACGCGAATCGAGTTTCAATAGTGATAAATACATAACAATAAGCTTTATCGCATATAATTACGTATATATCCTTCGGCTAAGGCAGCCTCGGCCTTCGACACACACAATTCGATCGTCTTTATCTCTCGCGATATACACCTACATTTAGGACGAAATCGCTATTGTATAAAAAAACTCGTGTATGCAAAGATAAGGTATATATACTCACTCGTCAGCGGTGAGCCGATTGACCTTGACAAAAAGGACGCAGACGAGGATGAATAGGACCAGGATGAGGAACAGCGCTGCGCCGCAGGCCGCGTAGAAGTAGATCTCTAGCTCCTCTAGGCTCGTCTGTAAGGTTAAAGTATAAGTTTTTTTTCTTCTTTAAATGTTCTTGGTAGGGGTTATGTAATTTTTTTTTCGATTGATGACGAAAGTTGAAATAAGAAGCTGGTTAGTCTTGTGAATTTATCGTAATAAAGTATAATTTTTTTTGTATAGTTAAGAAAGATGAGAATGTGATGTAAACACGAAGGTCCGGTTTTATCTCAATAAATTGAATTGCGAATAATTCAAATCTGGTGATATTTAAACAAGTAAAGGTTAATCAAATTATATTTATAGACCTCCGCTAAAATTCAAAAAATTTTAAGTTGTCTTTGAAAAATTATTGCTATGAGCTAATCATATGATTCAGAATATTACTAATGATGACTTTGTTGCGGAATTCTTTCTAATTACTAAATAGCTTGCAGAATCCTCATAACTACATGACGTCATTCGAATACGTATGTTAACTAATGATTGTTAAAGTTTGTGTTTTTGAGCGTCACGGTAATTAATTTTCAATACTTTCATTTTCAAAATTTCAAAAATTTGCAAGACTTTTAATTAAGTATGTAGAATAATTTTAGTTAACTCTGAAATTTGCCCGAAGCATTGCGTACCGGCTATTTTACATTCTTTGAACGCTTTTAAATAATAGACGTAAAGAGCTACAACTATTGTCTAATTCTCGAAAATAGATTTTTACAGTCTATTTGATTAGGAAAGCTTTTGAACGCTTAAGAGCAACACCATATTTCGATATTCTCTAATATCATTTGAATTATCCAAGCAACTTTACAGGAAGCTTTTGTAGCGTCGTAAAGATTATTTATTATTCATCTTCATTAAAATTCATAAAGAAAGTAAATGTTAATAACTTACAATTAATTGCATTTATTTGTCGCCTCCTTTATAAATTAACCCAAACATATTAATTATTACAGTCCTAACACTATAAATATCAAAACAAACCACGTATCTATCATTTTCCACCTCACATTCTATCTTCGACAGGCCGAAACCTCAAAGATTACGGAAACTCCCATGCTTATGCAGCCGTGAAAAAGAAGAATTCCACGCGGCTCAAGACTTCCACATACATCCCCGCAATTACTACGCGCGTAATAATCAACCAAAAGTGCGTTATGTTATGCGTTATTCCGTGCTTGCGGAATCAGTAACCAAAAAAACGGAGCTGAGACGAGACGAAAGCCAAAATTATATTTTCTCTCTCAAGGCCGAGCGCGCGCATCCGCGTGACGGATAAGCCGACGCGTGCATTGTTCTCGTTTCCGCGCGGCAACAATATAAAATCGGGTCGTAAATCCAGAGGATTGAGCTGCTGGGCATAATACAGCACGGTTATGTCATTTTGGGCAGGCTGCTCGTCTTGCTTAATTGTGAAATCCTTGGGTAAAGGTGTATAGTGTTTTAGTGTAAAGGATGATTTTCAAAAATCTTTTTGTTGTAAACGAGTGAGGTCTTTTATTTTTGAATTCATTAAAAAGCGAGATAGGTATTTTTAGAATATTAGCTTTCTAGAAAATTTTATACCCTTCCAATCATGAATAAATATAATAAAAAGCTCATCTTTTTTTTAAATAACACATCCTCTATTATAAAAAAAAAATATACTCCTCTATCCGTGTTACCATATTCAGACACCACACAGCGCAAAGAGCCCAATAACCCCAATGTTTCTTCAACATTCATATTTTGCAACCACTCATCCATCTGCCTCCTCTAAACGTTCCATCTATACCACCTCATCAGCGATCCATCTTCCAATAACACAGTGCCTTATCCCTCGATCAAGCAGCAAAAAAAAAAAACAAATCTTACGGAAAAAGCCGTTTAAGTAGCGGACGGGCCTCCCAGCAGTTAGCTATTTCGTAACTTCCTAAAAGCCGCCCCGTATTCGCGTCTCGTTACGCGCGTGCATTATATGACGCGCGCTAAATTTGCATAGAATAAGCAGCGGGGCGAGATGCGAGAAGTGCGGTCAGCGTGAAATTTGCGATCCAGTGTCGAGTATGTAGAGAGTATTTATGGGGTATATTTAGTTGAAAAGTGATAGTTAAGGAGCCTGTTGAGTTTGAATTTACGTGAGACGGATTTGTTAAGTGTCGTTAATGAAGCGATTTAGTTATTGGGATTTGATCAAAAGTTAAACAAACAAAATAATATTAAGAATTAAATAACCTAGGTAGTTCCTACTTTCTACTTATGATATAGTTATAACTATGTAGTTAACAACTATAAAAATCAATATGAAATAAAAACAGCTACTATAAACATTTAAAAAGAAATTAAAAAAAAAATTTTAAAAAATTTTAAAAAATTTATTCAATTTCAATTGATCTTCAAATCCAACCAGCAACGCTCATCCGATCGATCACCGACCCACAACCATCCTTAATCTCTCCTCGCTCGACTTCCCATCAAAACCCAATTCCCAGCCGCTCTTTTCAATCCCTTCTCACCTCAAAAAATCCGCTTCTAATTCGCTTCGCGACATCAAGGTGTATTCACAACAATTAAATAAAAAAAAAAAGCGTGCCGCGCTGCAGCTCGTTACTACCATAGCTTTCACTCCAACCGCAAATCGAGCGCGGATTCATAAACAGCTCAGCGAAAACAAACCGCGGCTATCCAGGTATATAATATCCGGCGTTAAATACTCACCATCGCGTCGGCGCAGTCAGCTAACGCGGCGTAATCTCAGGATGCTTTCCGCCTCGGCGCCTCATTAATAATTCATGCAGCGCGTGCCGCATGTTCCTCTTCTAGGCGATGATGCTACCATCGGGATACCCGTGCGATCATCTCCGGGCTGCGGGAAAGAGGTGCATGTGTAGCAGCGATTGTATAAGGTTTTGGAGTAGAGTAGGTGCGTTCGTATTGTCTATGGGAAATGTGGAACGTTGCGGAACGGGGTTGGGATGGTGGGAATGGGATTTTTGGATTTTTGTGAGGCTGGGGTGCGAGCGGGAAGTTTTTGAGTGTGGGGTAAGTGTTGGGCTTGTAATAGGGGATTGGATTTTAGTTGAAAGAGAACAGGAGCTTGAATCGAAGAGTTTTTGGTAATTTGCGAATGAGAGTGAAATTTCGATTCTAATTCGTATAGTATTAATTTTTATGGACTTAAATAAATATAATGTTTTATTTGATCTTCTGTGAACGACTCATTTAATTTCATCATTTAATTTTAAAATAATCGGCAGACATTCATATTTTCATGTGTCAAATATTTTCTTCGAAAGTGCTTTCAAAGTGCTACTACTGTCGAATTTTAGCGAAACCTTATCTCTTCACGTGCATACGCATAACTTACTACACAACTATAGAATCTAACACGAGGATTAGCTCCGTACCTCTACTCGAAAACTGCATATTCGCCACAGCCGCAGTTCATATCAAAGATGAAAAAACAATCGTTGCATTATTAATATCCATTCACTCGGAAAATGTGCACATTTTTATGAAAATCAAAGCCACGGCGAAAACACATTCCTCTTCAATTACGAGACCGGGAACAATAAAACGCTAATCTCGGAATTTGATCGTGACTAATTGAATTTTCATCGCGATAAGCGATCTTTCCGTCTTTACGCTCACCGGCGCAGCCTTCTGTAAAGTCATGTGCTATTTCTCACAGTTGACGATATCTTATTCTTATCTTATTAAACGACTGCTTTGCGAAACGACCATTCATTCGTGTGATGTGCGCGTTTCTCGTGTACAAAATTTATCTGTTTAATTTAACCGATAATGAAAGGTCCACTTTTTATCGTGTGACTCAGTGTTTGAGTTGTAACACCTGTGCTAGGAAATTCATAAAATGATAGTATAGGATTTGATAAATGATATTTTTGGAAATGTTTCTATTAACGCTTACAGCCAGTGCTGTAATTAATGCTGCTGTTTTTTTACAAAAAGAGCTTGATGTGTTTATTAAAAATTCATTTTATAAAAAAAAAATCAACTGTTTCGTGTCACTCAAAGAAAAACAGATTTCCAAAAAAATCGTACAACCCATAAACGCAAACCATTCATTTACAAAAATACAAAAAATAACTTTCCTTCTATATCATATCATCAAAGCTCCATTCAACTAAACCTCCACGCAGCTGCACGAAACAATTGCATAAGTACAATTAAAAACCGATTAACGCTTAATAACAGTGTGAAAAATAATCACACCTCACTCGCGCCCAAGAGAGCCTTACCTCCATGCGTGAATAACAGAAACCATGCGTTCTGAAAATCAAAGAAATTTACTCGAAATTGACGCGCCTATTAATCGTTATCGCACAGAACAAACTTATAAAGCCCGCCTGGCGCAATTAAGGATATGTATAGGTGTGTGGCCCGAGGCCTAGTGTTAAGGAAGGTCTGTGTGTGTGTGAAGGTAGATAACGTTGAGATAATGAAAGCGCGTATCACAAAGGTGTACGTCGTAAACTTTTACTTTCGTTTGATCGCCTTTTTTTCATTCGTTGAACTACCTGTTGAATCGGATTCGATAGCGATTGTTATTCGATTTGGGGATTGATGGGTGATTAATTCGTGATTTTAGGTGGGTAGCGGAATGTTTTCGAGATTTTGTGATCGAGTGTATGTGATTTTGGAGGGGTGATTGGTTTTGGATAAGATCTTATTTTGTATAATTTGATCGTAAAATAAAACTTAATATAAGTTATTAAATTTTCATAAAAATGAATATTATATAAGAAATACTGCTTTATCAATCCAGAAAATTGTCCAATCTAATCTAAAGAGTTATGCATCACAACATCGATCAATTTCTTTCCAATCGCTTAATTCTTATTTCTCACTCGTTGCCCTACATCTGCAGGCAACACTTCAAAGCACTTACGCATAAATCTTCACTGCACCAACCATCAATTAAAAAAAAAATCACAATTTATCACAATCACAAATTCACAAAATTATAACTTACACAAAAATCCTTACAAAATAATCGATCAGCACACCTCACAGAGCAGAAGACAACCACTAATATTCACCCATACACAAACTCACGCTGAGAGCCAGGTATTTAATAACTCACAGAGCGAGCGCCGCGAAAGAACTGAGCTCGCAAGGTGCGCGCCTGACGGCAGCCAGCCGCAGGTGTAGATACATACAATAGGCGTATATCGCGGCGCTGATAAACGGAGACGTTCCCACCTCCACGACGTTTTGAGGAACGATGAGTTTTGGGGGGGTTTTGGAGAGACGGATGTTTTGGGATTGTGATTCTTTGTTGGATTGTTTTTTATGAAATGTTATTGTGTTGGGTGTTTTGCCAGGTGTATTTGGAAAATTTAGTTTGAGAGTCGTATGGTTGTGTTTTGGTTTTTTTTTTAATTGTTGTAATAAGATAAGTTTGGTGTGCGGTATCGGAGCAGATGTGGTGGGATTTAAAATACACCTGATTGATGAGGATAAATATCTTTTGTGTTATGATATAAGCCTGGGATTGTACCTAATGCTTTGTATTATATTTTATGCTATTGCATAAATATAATGACAGTATATCTATACATAAATAATTTTGTTATAATTGCCTATAAACATATTTTATGTTTTTGTAATTTACATAGGTATAAATATAGATATGTATAACTTTAATTTTTTCATAAAAGCTGCTAGTATTTTTAAAAGTTAATAAACCTATTTTTTTAAATATGGAGGATTACGAATAAATTTTATTCATTATAAATTTTATTCTTTATAATTGTTTATTCAATTTCATTATTTAACTTTCAAGAAGAAATTCAAGACGTATCGGTATCATTCTCCAATGAAGAGAAAACATTTATAAATGTTTCCTTATATGCTTGTGACTAATTCTTAAACTTTGCTAAATGTTTTATCTCAAATAAAAATTTTTATTTTTATTAATCACTTATTATAATTTTTTAATAAAATAAATTTAATCTATTAAATATTTAGAATTTCGTGTATAACCAAAAAGAACAGAATAGAATCAGAATTTGTAAAAATAATTTCATTTTGTATCACAAATAAAAATTTTATTAATTTATTAGTTAAACTATTATTACAAACTTACATATGGAAGTAATACGTTACTACGTCTTATTCCAACACCGAAAAGTATGCCAATAATTATAAACATTAAGATAAGATAAAAATATGCAAAGAATTATTTATTGAAATTTAAGTGAACGTACACCTGTTAATTCTTTTAATAACAAAGAAAGGAAAATACCAAAATATTTTCTTTTTATTATTTCCGTACTTAACCGAAAGTATAAATACAATAAACCCGATATTACAAACTACATACATTATTTCTTAGATTAAAATTTAATTAATACTCGTAATCTCCACTTAATTTAACAATCAAACTCAGCAACATGTAGAGCAACTCAAATACCAAGCAACACATGGGTGACTTTGACAGTCGCGACTTTTTTTTAGTCCTCACGAATTCCAGGACGATACACACGTCTTACATCGTTCGAATTTTCGAGCTTGAAGAACAGCTGTGACCGCGTTTGTGTTATTATATTCGAGAGCGCGAGCTGTGTAATGCCGCTGGGATTCTGCGACTGTTACGTCGTTATTATGGAATTCTAATTGAGTAAACAGAGGAGGAGTCATGAATTTCAGATTTTTTGTTTGGGGTGAATAAAATTGGAGATTGTTTATTGGAGTTTGTTAGGTTGAGACGCTGCAGAAGATAAATTTGTTATGATGACAGGTGTAAAATGTATTGAAGATAATAATTATATTTGATATTATTAATTATTATTGGGCTAAAAGAACAGCATTTGAAGAATTTATCAGAAATTTTATAAAACCGCGTATTTTGTAAGAAAAAATTTTTGTATATTTAAATTTTTTTTATAATTATAGTAAAACTCTTTAGATAGAATACATATAAGTAGTAAATTTTTAGATTACTGCAGTTTACAGCCGATTCAGTGAAACAGTGACTTTTACATAGAAACTATGTAATTACGTATCTAAAAATCTCTAACTTAGAAAAGCGGTATAATATTTTCAATTGTAATTATACAAATTTCTCGAATGTTAATCATTTTGCAAATAACAGATGGAATCGTTCTACTTATATAAAAAAAAAATCAAGCTATCTCTGCTAAATAAGTTCAATGTTACACAATAGCACGAGACAGCTGTTCAGGTGTAACCGTAGCGGCCTACTTTAAACAATGTATATAAAAAAGGTCGCGCGTGAATTTTTACTGCTTGTCAAACGCTTTTCTGCGCGAGGCATTCGAGGAACTATTAAATGCTAAAAATCTGTTTAATGGAGCACGATAAAAAAATCAGGAATTAATGAGTATTTAATATAAGGTAGCATGATAAATCAATTTGCTAATTTTAAATTTTATTAGCGATACTATTTTAACACTTATATTGCTTAATTATTTACATTAAAGTTAAAAAATCTGCAAATGTATCATTAAGATGTTTAGATGCAAAATTATGTTTCATAAAAAATAAAATTAAGGAACAAGTCTATACATATATATACTTTTTTTATTTTTTGTTTTTGTGTTTACATTTGTATTAACTACTATAGTAACAATAATACAACCTTTCTAATAATCGTATATTTTATTCATACTGTGAATCAGAAATTTTTTTTTAACATAAGAAAAATTATAATTTTTATATCATTTTTATTTTTAGAATATGAAATTTGTAGAATACAATATTTTCTAAATTTATTATTTATTTATTAAATGAAAGACATACGAATTTTACGAATTCTTATTATGTTAGCATAACTAGACTTTTTCAAACGAAGTATTGCGAAAAAATTTTATAAAAAAAAAATATCTAAATTGTAAAAGTAATCTCAAAAAGAATTGCTCATAAAGTATTCGCGTAAATTGTGGAAAAAATTATTTATTTATATTTGTGCAAAAAGGAGACCCCCTCAGGGGTCTCAACAGTTAATTTTCCTCTTTCTTTCCTTTCTCTAATCCACTAAAATTTTTTCGGATATTCTCCTCCTTTTTCCTTTCTTCTTTCTTCAAATTCTCTAAATTTCTTCTCCTTTTTCCTACGGATTTTCTTTCTTCTTTCTCTTTCTTTACTCTTATCCATTTTCTGGACTCCACCTTCACTTTTTCTTCTAAAGTTATCCATTCTCCTTTCCTTTACCAGAAAACGCGGTCACCCTTCCAAGTCTCAACCACGCTAAATCTTGCTTAACTTTGTTGATTAAGCAAGACCCAACGCACCCATCCTGGCAAGGGTGGTTGTGATCATTATAGCTGCGTATCGTAAAGCCATTTATCCGTACAGATTTTCAACAGTATTAATATTTTTTTATTATTTTGTATTTTACTAATAAGTAAAATACTTTGATATATCGCTTTAGCATTCAAAATATTTAAGTTACTGCATTATTTTAAGAATTTTAGTAATCCATCTAACTTACCGACGGATCAGTGCATCAGCTGTTATACGAAAATACCGTCGGTAGTTTTTTTAAAAGTATTTAATTTAAATATGAAGTTTTAATATAAAATTAGGTTTACTCCACTATTTACCTATATGTATAACGTAATATAAGAAGCAAATATATGTACATTATCAAATTCAGATTTGATGAACTTTACATTATTTGGATTTATTATTCTTTATTTACATATATTTTTTAACTTATGTACTGAAACTTGTTTTCATCCAAATAAATAATAAATAATTTTATTCTAAAAGCCTAATTATTGTCATATTAATTGTTGACAATAGTATTTTTTAGTTAAATAATATTTGAAGATAATTTTTACCCAATTAATGTATTATTTTTTCAAAAAAGTTACAATGAAGTTTCAAAAATAATTTGAATAAATTTCAGAATTAATTAATATTTTAGCAGTTTTGTCCAATTTAAATTATTAATAATAATATATCTATTTTTAGTACGAATTAAAATTGTAATTATATTTTAAATTTTAATTGTTAAATTAAATTTTTGATTTGAATAATTTAAATACAAAAATTGTTGAAAGTTTTATTCTCTTTTTATTACATAATGGTAAACACAAATGATTAATTTAGGAGTGAGTATATATTTAAATGCTTACAAATATTAAAAATTATTCTGATATATAAGGAAGTAAAGAAATTAATTTATAAAAATATTAAAATATATTCAGTAAATCAAGACAATATTAAGTCAACATACGATAACTTGATATAAAATTTTTATTATATAAAACTTAGACTAAAATACAATTTGATTATATATTTTATAAGTTATGATACAAAACATAGCTTCTCACTATTTGTCAAATATAAAATCTCACATAAATAAAAAAGTATATTTAAAGGCACTTTTTTGAGTAGTAACTTGCATTATAATATCTTGTTAAACGATATTGACAAGGGATAGAGCTTCAGTGTCCTTTGTCAATTGCCAATCCATTATCCATTGTATAAAATATGGTAAAGCCATACATATACTTAAATATAAGTAATATGGGATAGGCTGTGTCGAGCCAAATGGCCAAAACCATAAACCTCTCCTATTGCCATCTCGCACATGATGGCTAATAAAACTTGCTAAAATCATCCATGCATATGTTATTAAATTTGGAATATCTTGTAGTTTGTAGATTGATGTCAAGATTATCCAAATAACTATTGGTATTGTTGTGCAGTGCAAAAAAGGCCTGTGATTTAAATGCGTTGCATCCTAGAAAAAATATACATTTAATGTTATTATATATTAATATATTAAACATAAAATTAAGTAAAAGAAATATAAGAGCATTTAATTTTACAACTTACGTTTATGTCCCAACTGCCTGCCATGATAAAATGATCAACGTCGATCAGCGATGACATACAAAAACATACAATTACGCTTCCCACATTTTCTAGCACAGATTTCTTAGCAAGAATCAGCACCAAAGTCCAGGTAATACCTCCCACAGTGGCATGTGTCAAGTTATCAGAAATAGCACGCACAATTTCACTTTTACCATTCTGCAAGCCCTTATCGCCAAGAAATGATACAAATCCAATTAGACTTGTAAGTAATAGTCGCAGAATAAAGCCTTGCCTAAAGTTCAGCATGGTATTTTACTGTAATAAACAAAATAATAATGTATTAAGCATTCAATCAATAAGGGCAATTTAAACACAATGGGAGTATACTAAAGAGTGTAAAGCAGTTTCAAAACAAACTAACCTACAAAGGCATTCTGTGTGCATCAATACGTTACTTTTAATTTCGCCTTTTTTTTATAAGTACAAATGAAAATTTTAATAGTATACGTTTAATTAACCAATTTCTATTTATTTGAATTTATTAAATTTTATTAATCTACAACAATACAAAACAATTATTTAATAATTAAAATATTAGTTTTATCGAAGCACAAAATGCTCTTAATATATTATCCCCACACATCATTTTAATCAAAAATTTAAAAAAATCAAAACAGTAAAATAAACTTACATCCATCAATAAATTCAACATTTAACAAGTAGCCAGCCTCATAAACATTCGAAAAAGCCCGCGATCAGCAACGCGTAAACACACTATACCCAACGTCATAACCTAAAAATCCGCGCAACAATCGCAAATCAAACCACCCACCGTCAATCCACTATCGCACCTAAATTTCACCCTGCCGCAAGTCAATACAGTCGCCGAACTCGCGCTCCGACCACTATAAAAACATAAACCCCCGCATCAACGTCTCCCCCACCTATAAATTTCCGAACGCTCTGAAAGCACGAAAAAAACAAAAAAGCATCGGGAGAACGAAAAGTCCCGCAGCAGAATTCGCGTGCGTCTGCTTATTTACGCGGCAAAGACAAAGCCGACGGGTCGCGCGCGGCTGTGGAAAATTTCGCGATTTTTACATTGTTTTGAAGCGCGCGATACCGAGAACTAGCGCAGGACTAAGCTGGTGTGTATATAGGTGTATTAACGAGGGCTAGGCCAAGGCTGAGAGACGAGGGAAGCAACACGCGACGCTCGCGGATTTTCAAGGTGAGAGAGGAGCTGGTAGTGTGTTGTTGGGCTTGGCCGCAAGATAAACTAGAGAGAGGATACAGGCATTGTCAATGAAAATGTCGAGCATGAGTGCGAGCGTCAAGGTAAATTTTGCGTTTTGGTTTTGATTTTTTTTTTATTTTGAGGTAGCGAGGTGGTTTTGGTTTCCGGGGTGGTTTGGGAAGTTAATTTGGAAAGTTTTTTTGAAAAGTCGGTACTTGGAGCTGCGTGAGATTTTGGGATATTATGTTGATAAGTTTTAAGTTTTGATGAAGGATTTACTATACACTGTGTCTTGAAAAATATACGTTTTATGCATTTTGTTTAAATAAGTGGAAAGGATGGCATTAATTATTTCGTAGTAGTGTTTTGCCTACACAATTTGTACAAAGTATTGTTTTTGTTCTGTTTTTCATTGACCATAATTGTTTTTATAATTTTTAAATAATAGTTATATAATAGAAAAGTTTCTGTGACAAATGCTTTATCTTTAAGTTGTGACTTTTGCAACATTAAAGATCTACTATGATTCACCTGAGACTTATCTTTAGTTAAGATCTACATCAGTGTATTAATAATATTGTTTTTCCAGTTTCAAAATTAACTGTTTTGATTTTATTTGTGTTTGTAATAAGGTTTGTGCAAGTAATTAATTAATTATTTTGTTGTTTGCAGCCAAATGAAGTCAGGCGAGAAGAATTCAGAAAATATCTTGAACATGCCGGTGTTATGGATGCATTGACTAATGTACTTCTGTCGCTGTATGAGCAGCAAGAGAAACCAGACGATGCTTTAGAGTATCCTTTAAAATTATTGTTTAGTATTGAATATTTATTATGAAACAGCAAATTGATATAGGCATTTTAAATAATTAACAATAAAAAAATCTCTTATCAAATACAGATTTTATAAAGTGAATTAAGTTTATAATTTTTAGAATGCTTTATTTATTTTTTTTATGTTCTTTACTTTAATTTTTATTCAATTCATATGAGGTAGCCAAAACCCTTTATATTTTGTCGTCAATGACATTTTAACACTAGTAAAATATTATGCAATAGGTACTCGTCAAAATACTATATATATTTCTTAACACCTGTCATTTTAGATATATTCGCAAACATTTTAGCAGCTCTGATTCTATTAAAACAGACAGTGCATCCGAAGTGGAATCTTTGAGGAAAGATCTGGCTGAAGCTAGATCAGAGATTATAGAATTAAAAGAGAAACTAGCTAAATATGAATCAGAAAATGCACAATAGTTAGGCAAACAATTTATGGAATAAATTGTGATCTCTACTAGTCGCCATTCATCCTCAAAAAATTGACAAGTCTGCCCAAAAAATGCTGTGCCTTATAATGATAATGATAATGTAGTTAAAAGTCAAGTGCTTAGCTCTTGATCTAATTCTACATTTTATCTAACGAGACAAATTAATGTATGAAGTAACATACATTAATTACAATAACATACATTCAAATTATTCAAAATATTCAATTTACTGAGTAAAAAAGTTATTTTGAAGAATAAAGGCACAAAGTTTAGAAAAAATTATCTTTAAATTCATTTATTAATCACTACATTTGTGTATTTACTTTTTTTCATCAAACTTTTTTCTAAACAAATTGAAGTATATAAAGAAAGATGTAAAAATTGATTAGTAACAATGTTACTTATATGTATAAGACATTACCATCAAAGACTGCTTTGTTAACAAATTTTAAGGAAAATAATAAAAACATCTTTTGTACTTAAATATCTGATTTATAATTATTTTTTGTTTTACATTTTTCATTGTAATGCGTACAAAGTTTTATAATTTTTGTGATAAATTCTACAAACTGCTAGATATTGAATCACAGTATAAGCTATATCATTGGATGACTCAATGCACCAAGAGATGAGTCTAAAAAAAAAAACAATTTTCTCAAAAAAAAAATGTACTGATATTTTTGAAAATTCTCCATTACAATAAATGTATTTTCTATATGAGTTTTCTATAATTCAACTTTCATGATTTTTTTAAATTATTGAATATTATATTTTTGTAAAAGTATTAATTTGACTTGATCTCCTTGTGCTTTAAATCCTTAAGTTAATCTTATCTATATTTTGCAGTATAATTTTATTATAGGCTTGCATAAGTAGTATGAATTTTGTGCACATTAAATTAGATAAAAATTAGTAAGCTTTTAAATTCGTGAATTTAAATAAAGTTAGATGAAAACTACAATTTTAATAACAATACAAATAATTTGTGATTAACAGAATTTAGAAATATTTAAAAGTGGTTTTCCATAATTTTTGAATGTATGCTTAAAAGGTACCTAACTTTTTTTAAAGTAAATTAGTACCATAATTAAAAAATTAATAAATTAGTGTATTTATTAAAAATTTTATTATTCAGCATTATACCAGTAAATTTTTTTATATTCATTATTATATATAAATAGTATAGCAACTATTTGATAAAAGTTCTCAAAAGCTAAAATTTATATATTAATAAGAAAATAGTTTTTTTAAGCTTATTTTTAGTTTGATGAAAAGAAAACTATTGGTCTGTGCTTTATGAATTTAATGTAGTTTAACTATGAATGAGTACTGGACATATCATTTATTAAGTATGTACAAAGTGAAAATGCATAACAACTTTTAAAGTTAATGTTAAAAATTTAAAAAAAAAAACTTTTCTGTTTCAGTTACTTTAAAACAACACGGATTTTCACCAACCTCTCACATAACTGAACATTTCACATTATTAATTCGATTCTTTATCTTTTTTGCAATATCTTATCCGCATTAGTAGCAAACAAAATTACAAAATCGTTAGCCTAACTTTTAATATTGTTTATTGGTGGCATTTCGATAAAATTAGACTGCATAAATCTTCATGTGGACTTTGCAGCCTGCCTCCTCTTGACATCCCAATTGTAAACTCTTGCCATATTTACTTCTGTAGTGGTGAACTGATCTCTGACAAAGTCCAAATCATGCTCAATATGACTTAAGTTATTCTTTGCTGATCCAATATTTTTAGTTAGTAGTTCTTGTGCATCATCTAGTGAATATTCAAGCATCACATTAGCTCCCAACCACAGGCAGACCTTGTCTGTAGGAGGGACAATTGCCTTAGCATAGACCTGGTCGGAAAGTACAAATTGAGTTTCCAAATCTTCGCTGTTGTTCTTTTCAATTTGAAGCTTCCCGATCATATCCAGTGAGTGCTCCAAGTCTGGTATCTGCTCCTTCAGCCTCCTGCGCTTGTTAACAAGGTTGAATTCCATAAACTTGTATTTACTGTGGCTCTCATCGAATCTTTTAAGTACTTTATCCACGCTTCCTTCATTTTCAGGCCTGGCCATGAAGGCATCAACATCATCCTAAAAAAACATTTTACATATGAATAATTCACGTTTAAACCAAGCTTCAAAAAAATCGTAAAAATTCTGAAATTCGAGATGCATTTTTCCGTGACCATATAAGGCTGTGATTTAAGAATCCAAGCCCTTTTTAACTACCTTAATTACCTAAAACGAAACCAAGAAGCTAATCATCCCTAACAACCATCCCAACTAATCATTCAAAAACCCTCTTAAAAACTACTCCTTCCAATCACCGTTAAACAAATATTCAAAAACTCCAGCAAACGCGCTCCGAAGCGTTTTTTAGGTTAGAATCGTCATCGCATCGAAGAAGTCTCAATTACCACAAACTCGGCCTCGGGGATACCGGCGTAGGACTTGCTATCCTCTGGTGCGTTGCTGGCCTCTTTTTTGCCATCTTTCGCCTCCTTTTTGCAGTCGCCCGCCTCCATTTTGCTATCTAGATTTGGGGAGCACGGCTTCGTGTCCGCGGTTTTCTAAGTATTTTTTCGGAGGGGTACGCGCCGCAGAGGTATAGTCTAGAGTCGCGCACACATGCGTCATTGTAAGAGAGGATTTTCGTATATATAGTCGCGCCAGGAGGTAAGCTGCAGCGATCTGCGCGCGCAGATGTATGTTTTGGAGGATTGGAGTTTTTTGAAAGTCGTGTTGAGGGGATTAGGTGTTTTTGGCTTGAATTTAGTTGTTTTGATTTGATTTTGAGGGGTGTTGAGGAATAGTTTTGTTTTATAGGTTATAACGAAATTGTTGATGTATGGGGGTGTTATAAATCTTTGATAAATGTTGCATTTAACTATTTTTAATATTTTAAAGTAGATAAAATCAAAATTATAATATAATAAAATAATATTTAGAACATATTCAAAAATTGGTTTACTGGTTTTATGTAAACGTTAAATCCTATTGGTTCGAACCAATCGAACCAGTTCGAACTTTCAGTCGCGATTTAATTTTTGAAATACTTATCCGTGTAAAAATAAATAAAAGTTTCAGAGCCAAAATTAAGTAGAAAAATTATTTTTGTTTGTCCACTTTTTGCATAATTATTCACAGAGAAAATTTTAAAAAAGTCTTAACCCTACTGAAAAAGTTCATGTGAGATATCACGTGATAATTCACATGAAATATTTAATGAGATCTCATATAAGATTTT
>UELX01002256.1:0-32912 GCA_900480035.1 Eupelmus urozonus
TGATATACTATTTTAAATAGTAATAAATGTTTTATTCATTTTCAGTGATTTCAACTCAGGCTGGCCCCCTTAAGGTAAATCAGGAAAATTAAAACAATTTAAATTTTTCTAAACTTTTATAGGTATAAAGTTTAAAATATTAAATATTGCTTTTTAATTGTTTACAGATGTTGAGGAGCTGTTAGGCAAGCCGGTTCAAGCGCAACTGTCATCAGAGACTGGAGTGGATGTCGCCCTGGATTCTTTGATGGACGTAGCGAACGGTAAACCATCTTCATATTTTTATCTGCTTTTTACATTACTATTAATTCACATACAATTTTTATTGAATATAGACATATGTTAAAAACATGTTATTCAATACTACTTTTAAAATAAGTATGTACAATTTAAGAAATTATTCTTGATAATGCAAATATAATTTCAGAACAACGATTTCTTTCTTGTTTATTTATAATTTTTTTAAACTATTGCTTTCGTTAAGACGAAGTGAAAGGTTGGGGGTAGGAATCTACACAGAATATACGGGAACCCAAAAATTACGTCGTAACCTTTTATTATACCAGGTAAGAAAAATTTTTTTCTGAAGTTTATGTTTTACTAAAAGCTGACGTTGTCCGTTTTTGTCTATTAACTATATTAAAAAAATTATTTAGGTTAAAATGTCGATAATGTCGATAAGCTCGGATTTTGATACTGATTTTTTTCTGTCTTTAATTTTTTTTAACAAACTCAGAGGATCTTTTCTGATAAACGGACAACGTCAGCTTCTCGTAAAACATACAAACATTAGAAAAAAAATGTTCCAACTTGTCCAATGAATACATTATAATTTTTGGGTTCCAGTATAATATTCTGTGTAGATTTCTATCCTCACCCTTTCACTTCGCCTTAAGAGAATTTCGTAGCAGTGTAACGCATGCCCTGATTTTATGTATATTAAAATAATTATGTGTTTATTACTACTGTATAAGCTGACCGCTTTAGCTATTACTATTAGGAAACTAATGTAGATTCATTATAAAACTAGTAATTTAAACAAAAATCTGGAAATAAAATTGAGATCATGTTTCGTACAGCCATTCTTGTAATAAAAAATGCTAGAACTCATTATTTTCATGCAATTTTCAATTTTTTGGAAATATAACAACAACACATTGTTGTTCTCCATTGAAACTACAGCTTGAAAAGTTATCCAAAAATTAAAAAATACGGCAAAAACTGTGTTCTTGTATTTTTTATAACAGAAAGGGTTTTACATTACCTCAAATAAAATAAAAGAGTAATTCGATACATTAATACAATACTGACAGACATGAATTTGACGAACTCAAAAAGCAGGCGAGTTATACTACAAAACTACGAACAGCGAAGTGAGTCTGCTTCTCTCACGCGCCAATATTAGAGATTTGCACCACGAATTTCTCTCTCTCCCTCCTCTCTCTCTCTCTCTCTCTCTCTCTCTCTCTCTCTCTCTCTCTCTCTCTCTTTCTCTTTTCTCTCGTTCCTTCTTTTTCTTTCTGTTAGTGGCCCATGGAATCTATTACGGATTCCAGGTTGCCACCATTCAACTACATTCCTTAATTGCGATACCCCCATACAAATATGCCACGAATTGAATTTGCTCTCCACCTTTAGACAAATAAAATCGAGAAAGGTTCAACATTATTTGCACCGGTGTTTACAGTCATGATAGCGGACTCTCGTGTACACCGGCGTGACGCTTGTCGGCGAGTTTAGTTTATCTAATTAGAAAAAGTATTAAAATTTTTTTAATTGTATTTAACGAAATTGAAAATGTTTCCTTGCAATTGGTTTAAATTGATAAAATTATTTCAATTTATAAAAAAGAATCTCTGTGTACTCAAAGAAAATCTAGTGTTATATGTATTGAAATTTATTTGACAATAAAAGGTGGGTGAATGCTCAGCTTGTTTTTTTACTAAAGTATTGTTGGTATTAGAAGTATTATTGGTAGAGGAAAAAAATTTTTTTGGCTCTAAAGAAAAAACTTTGCTGATACTAAATACAATATATTTAATCACTTTATTTTAGATTAGCATTCGCATTTGTAAAGTTTCTACATTAGAATCAAAGAAAATTTTCTTCTTCTGTTCAAAGCCATTCGAGTTCAACTATTTAAATCATATTTCATGTATATATTTCTTTAATTTTCGTTCACCTAGACATTCTAATTGCAATTGATAAACAAAAAGTCATTTCTAAGAAGTATGATTCGATTCTGCAAAATTCGACACTGCAATGCAAAGTCGACCTGAGCATTCGCCGAAAGAAACCACGTATACACACATGCACATTCGTTTTTGTAAAATGTAGAATTTTGATTTTAAACATAAATCATATTACATAACAGTATTCTATCCCAAATTTTTATTTTTAATGAAAAGAGCACGTAGCAAAGTAAAGTTGAAATAAAATTTAAAAATGTACTAAAATACGATGTAAAATAAAACCATTACATTGGCATACTTATTGATTAAATTAGCTTTTTTATTATTTATTTCACGTAATAATTATTTCGAAAGTTACGCATTTTGTTTTAACGTAATTATAACATCTTCAAATAAATAAACTAGACTCTCATTTCTCAAACACTCGATCATCATTTCATTATACTACGTCCGAACCGCGAATTAAACTTTTTCAACGTTTTCTCTGTTTTGCTCCCACGCCGCGGTAGTCAGAATCGTAACTCGTCAGAACTCGAAAGTCCGATAGCACGTCGACGTCCGAAAACATCGTCTCGTCGAAAAGTTTGCCGTTTTCGGTGCTCGAATTTCAAGAGTTCCAACTTTTTATTCATCAGCCGGCAAGTGCGTCAAATATCTTGCGAATTCTTTGTCGTCGGTTCTTAACTTATTTAATTTTGCGATAAATAATATGTAAGAGAAAGCGATTTGTCAATACAGTTGACAATGTTTAAAATTGTAATAACTTCAAAATATTTAATAAAAATTTTGTAGATATTTATTAACTTTAACGAGATACCCAATCGCATATTTTTTATTACTAATTGTTTATATAATCTATAGTTTTCAGACTTTTACCCTCTTATTTCCTTCTAGATTTTTCTTCCAAAAATATTTTTGTTTAAAAATACTTTTAAAAATTCACATTTATTATCTTTAAGTTAGCGAGTATCGGCCTGTTGCTTTATTTAGAAAATTCGTGGAAATTAATAAAGTTTCAGTTTTTATTATTAAATACCAATTCATTATTGATATTAGATAATATTAATTCTTTCGATATATAGAAAAATTATTAAGAAAAAAATATAATTCATAAATGATATATCAAGCTTCGGTTAAAATCAATCAAAACTAGATCAATTCTCAACCAGCTCACTTCTTAGACAAATGCGCAGAAAGCGCAGCCAGCGGTTTACAATTACTGATCGGGCAAACTTACAGCTACCGAGGCATAACCCAAAGACGCCCTTCTTGCTCCGCATGAAACTGTGTCTCTCGACTTTCTCTAATTAAACTAATTTACCCGGACCTTGATGCCCGGACTTATGTATAGGACAACCAGCTCCACTTAATCCGGATGGTAACAAGTGCGCAAGCTGTGACGGTGCTCGAGAGCTTTTGAGGACCCGGCCTCGCTGTTTCCACTTTGAACGGCGTAATTGCGAGGACCGCTTTGTTTGAATATTTGTTTCCGAGGAGAATCTGACAAATTTTCTGATATGTTTAAGTGAAGATTAGTCGGGTCCATAGGGGTGCATGTGTGCGGAGATGGGGTTGCCTTGAAATTTTCTGGCTTTGAACGTTAGGCGTAATGATTTTGTGAATGTTTTGTTTCTTGAATGTGCATCTTATTCTTTTATGTATTGAATATTTATATCGTTGGATATTCGAAGAAAATGGTAAACTAAAGATTACTAGACGGAGAAAACGGTTTATTAAAAATTACTATGTTTTCTACCAGATGTTGAACAAACTAACTATATGAGAAAAATTTTGTTGTGCAAAATTTTAATAGAATTGTAATAAAATTTATAATAGTTTTAATTTTTGGTATAAAAACATAATAATTTTTCTTTTATTGCGACTGTATCCCACCGTTAGTACAAAACACAGTAATCTTTTATGTAAACTTATTTCTCGGTATATTTGTTCATATACTGGAAGGACAACCTTACAAACAAAGCTCGAAAATTAGGTGCAAACACTCAAAATTTAATGAAAATTGGGACACTGTAGGTACTATTAAAGTTGTACAACAATGTCCCAAATAACATTGAACTCGAGTGTTTTTTCTGTAAAAACAGAGTCGCAACTAGTAACTAATTAGTTACCTTTTAAAGTTAACTTTTCTTTTACTTGCGACTCTGTCCCTCCGTTAACAGAGAATAAAGTAATTTTCAGTAAATCGTTTTTCTCTTGCATCAAAACTCGAATTACTTTGATTCAAGCAAAATTTCTAACTCGTATCATAAATATCAATCAACCCTCAAAATCTCGCGCTTTAAAAACAGCAAATCGATAGTCCACTCGCAGCGACAACCACAGACGAGCGATCGGAAAATGTTGCGGCAGTTCTTGAAGAGCGAAGGTCCGAGGCTAGGGAGCCGCCAGTTAAGTGAGCCCTCTCATCGATTACGGCGAGCGCGCATTACTTAGTCATGGCACTGAGTTGCTAACTGAATATTAAGTGAATTAGCGGTGCGAGCGTAAGAGCCTCCCGGAGCTTTTTCAACTATGCGGTGTGCGATGCTCTCGCAGCTCGTTGTGCTCTCGGTTTATTTTCTTTTATCGTAACTCTAGGCTCCCGCTTCTTCGCTTTTTTTATGTTTGTGTTTCTTGAAAATAGTGTCCCTCTTGATAAACGCTGTTTTGTGTTTAAATAAGACATCCGAGTTTGGATAAAAAGGGGTTTTATGGAAAATTGTATAAGGCTTTTACGGTTTCTTTTGAATAATTTTTTATGGTATTTTGAATCTTGATATTTCAACGTCGTTTATATTCGACTTTGTATATGAGGTAGGACTTTCAGTGGATTTAATATAGTATTTTCTTATTATACGCATTTGAAAGCTTTTTCCAAATTCCTATACTTTCTACAGCGTATTTGCTTTCAATCATTTTGACATTTTAATTTGTCGAAGATATTGAAAAGTAAGGTAAATATTAAATAGTAAACAAAAAAGCCTAACAAAAAAGTATTCACAGATATAAATGTTCATGATTTTATACCGATTTGTATAGATATTCGTCCATTTATTGCATTTAGTTAGTAAAATACGTATGTTTTATCAATAACATATAATATAGTTAAAAACAGCAATTTAATAAAAGTTCTGTGTTGTATTATCTTGATATAGGGGAAGATCGGACAAAACGGACATTTTAGGAAAATATAAAACTAACTCATTGACACTAAGCTTTCTTAAATAAATTTTATGCAATATTATCACATTTAAATGAAATTTTATATTCTGTTTTTTTCATTTGTACTAACAAGAGCTTGCGTGTGTGTAAAACATAAATTTAGAATTTTGAATAACCCTTTTCATAGGCATTCAATATAAATTACCATCTTTTGATAAATAAAAAAGCTCTTATTCAAAAAATAGAAATTTAAGCGTTTAGACAAGGAACTTATATCAGACGAATATAAGCTCCCACTTGCCAAACATCCATCTGATCTCTAAAATCTTACAGGATCTTCCTAGATACATTGTTGTTGTTTAAACTTACAAGAAACTTTATCTGTATTTTTGAATTTCTTTCCAAGTAAAAATCGCTTGCTAAAATAGCACAAAGAAATCGTCTTAATGACTGATCCATAGCTGATCGAAGAAATATTATACTGAACGAATACACTAGATAGAAGTCAATAATATATACATTTATTTTAATAAAAACAAAGATCCTAGGTTTTTATTTGATTATAGTTAGTATTCACTTCTTATCTAAATTTTGCTATTTATAGAAACTTTTAATTAAAATATAAACTTTTTGTAGAAACTTTCAACTATCCTTCCTTAGTAACTGTTTTGTTAATAATCATAACAATCTTTACTTCTAAAAACTTTGTTAATCATGTTTATTGTAAGAACTTTCTGTTTTATCTTACTATTTAATACATTTTTTATAGTTTTAATGTTTTTATTTGTTTTAATTTTTAAAATATATATATTTAATATAAAATTTATATCCTGTGAAAAGTTGTACTCATAAGCAAAATCATTTACTTTTATATGTATATTCTAGAAAGTTTAAAAACAAAAAATTTATCTAACATATGTACCTAACGCGTACATTATATTAGAATTTTTTAATAATCTCGAACTGAAACAAATATATTTTAAACTTCGAAATCAAGACCTCGAGGTCGAGCCAATAAAACTAAAAAAAAATCTATTGAAAAATGTATTATTACTATTAAAAAATTTCAGTTAGCTTGACCACTTACCACTCCCCCATCCATTTTCATAGACTCGCATTTCCACCAGGGTCAATCCTCCATCAAACCCCCTTGCCCGTATAACATTCCATTATTTCTTCAAAACTCTAGTTTACCCGTATAGCCAGCTCGAGCAACTTTTACGTCGATCGTTCGCCACTCGATTAATGCTTCAGCCCGCGCGCGAAACTCATTAACTGTCAAGCCAATGTGATTCGCCGGTTAAATGAGGCTATCATCTTGGTTCGAGCGCGACTCGAAGGGCGTTAATGCCGTTAACTTTAAATTCCTCCCGGATAAACGGGAGCGCGCTAGCTGGGGCTAGTTCGCGATTATTAATGTACACGGCGAAAAGTAGCCGACAAGTTTAAATTGGGTTAAATGTGCGCACCGCTTCGGCTAATGAAATCCTCTTTATTTTCTTCGGTCTGGAGGAGGGTTGGTTTATGGAGGGTATGAAAAGGATTAATTTTTGTTCTCGACTGGTGATGTGTAGCTATTTGTTGAAAAATTGTTGGTGCGTTTTGTGAAAAGAAGGTAAAGAAATATTTTTTTTTATACGAATTTTTGGTTTGTTTCTCAGTTTTGCAGTGTAACTATTATAGTTACGGAATTATTTAATGAAGTTTTATTATTTAATTATAATTTTAAAAGGAAGCACCTCTTCTAAGTTTTAATCGTCGTTGTGACAATTTAATTTATTACAACACTTTCACAAAATTGCACATTAAACTTTTCTCGCTTCTCAACTAAAATATAACTAGAAATATGCCACTATAAGGTCTATATTATTCTTTACAAAATTTTAATCACAATCAAATGTTTATACTACATCTATTAAAAGGCGCGGCAGCACCTTAATGGCAAGCTATATTTATACTTGGAAAAAAAAAGTAAACTACACTCAACTATCCGAGTGTCACATATTAAAGTACATTTTAAAAAAGCAGCCACTACATTTGAAATATCTTATTTTCTTCTCAGTGGCGACACACGAGCTGGCTTACAAGACGGACGCTTTGCTGAAAAAAGCAGAGCGGATGCGGGAGTATAGCAATGAATTAAGTCGCGACTGCGATGAGATAAGACGCGATCTTGAACGCGCAGCTCATGATTGCTCGGTCGAAGATCGCTCGCTCTGCGCTGTCATCGATCCTTCAGGACTGCATCTAGCATTGAGGCTTGATCGGGTAAGAAATTTTTAATTATTTTTATCTGTATTGGCAGTGTTTGTAAAATTAGATCGTTTAATTATTAACAAAAATATATAGGTAATGGAAAGTCAGTAAAAAAATAGACTGTCACTGTAGGTGCATAAGCATTTAAATCGAAAACAACATTGTGTAACTACTTGCTGTTAATTGTAGTATTGCTTGATTTATTTTAGAGAGCTCATTAAATTAGATAATATTCATTACTACAAAGTGATGTGAATTAAAGTATCAATATTTGTGAAATAAAAATTCTTCATATAAGTAACCAAAATTGGCTATAAACCTTTTATTTATGACGTACATAAATCATACGATTTTATACCGTTACTCTTTATTCATTTTATTAGCATTGAACAATTTCCCATTATAGATGCTCAATCAAAGAAATGTTTTTTTATACATTAGTTTTAATTAAATCTTAAAAAATTATGTTTGAGTTACGAAACATTTACAAATTGTCACTCTGTTAGTGCACCGCAGCAATATGTTACGCAACTCAACTAGTCCGCAAAGCGGGCATTTTATACACAGGTGGAGTTTGTCGCTCGATTAAAGCGAGGGTGAAAATCACTAGTGCTTGAAATACCTGCTGAGCACAATAGTTTTGTATACTGTTTAATGTAATCATAACGAATCAGAGAATTACTTATATTTCTCTATCGATTTTTATATAAATTTAAAAAAGTAATTATCAAAAAAATCGATAAATTATTCTGTTCTAAATCTGAGTTCAGATCTCACGCGTCAGATACTAAAACGCAAAACGAACCAGAAAAAGAGTAATATTTCCAAAATCCAATCCAAAAACTAATTCTCCCCATCGATCTAATCCCCGTCCCAGCGAAACGTGAAAAAAATTCAAACGAATCCATATTTCAAGACAAAAAAAAAAGAACAAACGTCACGGAATCAAAAGCGCCATTGAGGCGGAAAAGCGCGTGCAGCAGCACATTGAAAAGTGGATTGCGCGCTCGCAGCCGGGTGCACTCGAGTACAACGACTCCACGAGGCTGTATACGCGTGCGAAGCACCGTTAAAGAGCCGTCATTACGGTCTGTATGCGGGATCGAGGCTCGCTTGGGTATCGAGATTTTTCGAAATGGCGCACGGACGGCGAATTTTAAGGAGGTCCGAGGAGGGCAGCTTCCTTTTCGGTGTGTACCTAAGATACTTTGGGGGGAAAATTCGGTTTTATTTTTAAGAAGATAGCGTCGTGGTTGAAATAAATGTTTGAAGGGGCGATTGGGATAGCTGTTTCTCTGCGAGAGCTCAGAATGGTATGGCCTCTGATTTTATGTTTATACCTGGAATTGACCATTTGCATTTTTTAATATTTAAAACAGCAAGTCCCTACGAATATTCGAATCATTTCTCACAAAGCTTTAGAAGTTAAAAAGTCATTAAAAAACACTCAGATACCAACATTCTTTTCGAGCTGTCTCAGCGAATGTCGAAAAATGCAGTTCCCAAAGCCCCCTGAAAAATCCAGCTACATTCATCCTTTAATTCCCAGCGCACGTCCCTTCAGCCTTCCCCATTTATCCCATCCCAGCCTGCAAGCAGAAAAAAATCCAGCCCCTAGAGGCCGCCGCACGGCCAAGGAGCATAATTTTCAGGGAAAAGACAATGATTTCTTGAGCTTGCAGGTGGCTCGGGACGATCGGCTGTTGCGGCTGAGGTCGGCCAGTAGGGACAATCTGACGGAGGCGTCCAGACAGGCCCGCGGCGAGTACCTCTACGTGCCCCATCACGTAGCCCGGACTACCCTGGAGGCGAGGAATCGTAAGTGATTGTGCGGGAGGATGCGTGATGTGTTTTTAATGGGTAGTGGTTGGTGAGCTTGGATTGAGTGCTAAATTTTTGGTTGTTGTGTTCTTATTATAGATATTGAGTGAAAAATCGTTTTTTTAATTTTATGCTGACGTTTTTTATTCTATTTTTAGTATTATTTTGAGGTTTAAACAATACATTTATTAAAAATGAAAGTTTCTAATGCAGTTGTGATAAGTGAAAACTCTGGAAGTATATGGTCTCGTAAGAAACTTCTGGACTTCTACTTAAATGTTTACCCTTGAACTAAAAACGTTAAATATTGCTGGTTAATACGTATGCTACTCTAGAAATCAGATTTAGATGAAAAACATAAATGTCCAACAAAGCTATGAAAATATCTTTAATTTTACTTTAATTATACGAATTTCAAAAGAGATTTCAAAAAATATTACCAACTCAATCAAACAATTATTTTATTAAATGACAAATTTCAAACTCAAAACACGACAGTCTTACCGCAAACAGTTTTCGTCAAAGAACCTATCAATATAAACGCAGTTTGTCGACTCGAAAGCACTTACGCAATTTCAAACGCAAATACACCCTGCGAATGCACACACGTAGACGCTGAATTTGATAAAGCGAAAAACAAACATGGCAAAAAAATAGAAAAGAGGAGCGAGTCTCGACGAAGAGAGCTGAAGAGCTAAAAAGAGAAGGTAGAGGCGCGTGCAAGCGGAAAATCGTAAATAAATTTCCTCCCGAAAACTAGCGGCCGCCAAGCAGCCAGGGCAATTCCGTAAATGCGACTGTATATAGGATCGCGATACTGACTCGTGGATTTGTCGTATTTAGGTGTGTGAGTGAAACGATTTGTGTTTCTTTTATTTTAGAAATAACGTTAGGTACACAGTTTAAAATTATGTGGTTTTTGTAGATCGATGAAGAATATACAAATTGAATGTAAAAAAAACAAATTTTTTGGGTTATTAAAATCCAGCTTTTGCGTTTAATTCAAACTTATGTTGTGTAAAATGTGTTTAATTTAACTCTTCAGTAAATTAAAATATACAAAATTTGTGTAAAATCATTTTAAAAAGAAATGCATTGTGTGAAACATAAGATTATACAATATTTGAGTATTTGATTTTTTTCTTTAGATCTAAACTCCCATTATGTCTTCAAACTAAAACCAATTTAGGACTATCTAAATGTTATAGAAAAAAATATGAAGTTTGGAAAAATATTTGCATGTATCAGCAGAAGCAGTTTACTATCGTTGAAGTTTTATTATAACACAATGCCATTGGTATTAATTCTTTTTCGATTTTATTCCTTCTTCCATTATTACCAGCAACAGCACACAAGCTCAGGTGGCTACAAACACACATAATCGAACGCCTCCGCGATAAGACGCAAGTTTGACATATTCGCATCAAAATTTTTACAGCCAAATATCAGCTTTGCGCTGTTTTACGGTGAGCCCGACGCATGATCGTAGGCGGCCGCTCGCGCCCGACTTTAGTGCCGTTGTAACACGCGTACCCTTTAATTTTTCGCGAGTTTTATGGTTAATAAAAATTTTGCATTAAGCGACGATTTTATCGCCCTATCGCAGAGCGCGCCTGCTCGTTTACTACGCAAATATACGCTAAAATTTTTACGTTAGAACGCACGCACGTAGTATTAAAAGCTTTGGGATATATATATGTGAGCTAGAGCGGGCCCTGTCAATTGTAAAATTTTATGGTCTGGGAGAAAAAGTTTCTTCTCCTTGTTTTGTTGCGGTAGAGCGAGTTTCGAAGTTCGCTGTGTTTTATACGAGACGAAAATTTTCTATATACATGTCGATTGTGGCAATTCATCAACTTTTCGGGGATTGTAATAAAATAAAGTTTATGATAGACTTCAAAAACTATTTGGATTTATGGGGGATGTATGATGGAATAACTAGGATTTATGCAGTCGCGACTGGGCTGTAATCTGCACTTAACTACTTTTTATTTTAAGCTGCACTATTCTAGTATTTATATTTTATTTTATTTATTTATGTTTAAAAAAATTATCTATAATTATCATCACTTAAAAAAAGTAATAATAATTTATTGGATTTTTTTAGTCAATATAAAGAAATACTCAGACATAGCTGGTATTTAATATAAATTCATTTAGACAAAACGTGCATAAAGTGAAATACTTTTCTGTTATGATATAATGAAAAATCAAGACAGACGTATATTTAAAATACATAGGAATCTCCATACTGATAGCAGACAGATCTTCATAATTATTTAAAATTCATTCGAAATAAAATGCTTTCTATAGAAATAAATTTCATGAATATTTATATAAACTAGATTATACGACCGTTATGCGGCCCGAAGTGAGAGTAGTTGTGGCTTTATCCGTTAAGTTGTGAAAATAAATGCAAAATGAAAAAAGTCAATTTTAATGCCCAGCGAATGTCATATGGATGGATGAATAAAGAATGTTTATCACCGTTTGGTCAATAATATGAATGTAACATTAAATTAAATTTTACAAAGGAATGTATGAAGTTTAACTACATGTACAGTTTTCGGTTTTACTTTATGCATGCAATTCGCAAAATTAAACTGCCATACACTAAAACACAACCTTACATACGACCACGTACAACCTTTACGTACTTTAATTGTTGTTTCATTCGTCATTTTTAAAATAAATATCGTTCTTGCTAAACAAAATTATTCGCACCACATTTCTATTACCAAAATAATAAACTCACTAATAAATTAACATAAAATCATCCTGCGTGCATCTAATGATTGCACGTAGATAGAAAAAAATTCTAAAGAACTTAACTTCACGCAGATTCGATCGGATCAATCTAACTAATCAATCGAAGAAGATACTTCAGCCTCTTAAGATCCCCACTTGGGACCACGACGAGCTCGCGATACCGCTCCATTTCCAAGTATATCTAAGCTACCATCCAGTCTGCTCTCCTTGGGACTTCCATTAATGGATCCCTGGTGCTGGTCACCTATCTGCTATTACTTAGACAGGGCAATTGCGCATACTGGATGGTGTACGGGTTCGATCCAGCTACGTGAAAATGTTGTCTCTGCGGTATTTCAAGCGAAAATGTCGAGTTGCTCGAATTTTCTATCGACTTTACAGAGGGTTCCCTCTCTTATTTCATCTTACTTGCGACATCTCGATCGAATAATCATCGAAACGTTAACGTTTGCAAACCTGCAGTTCGAGTCAGTAGTAATAGCCGGCTGACCAATCTATTTTTTAATCCAGCCCGCCTGTTCGCGCTACATGAATGAAAAAACTCTAGCCAAACAAAAACAGAAAAGCCATCGAAAACTCTTCAAAATGCGCATTTATAAGGCCAACAAAAACATCCAGCCGAATCGCTAGAAAAAAAATACATCTGAAATCCCTCCGGCGCAGTCGCTCCTCCGGAAGCCCTCAAATTTATTCGCGGCGAAAACATCCGTCACTGCCTCGTCAAAAGTTTTTTCAGCTGTCCGCGGGCCTATACATAAATAGCGCCGGGGGGCTCGACGATGGATAAACTCGTCCCTGAAACGACGAAGATGGGAGGACACGAGGAAAAAGATAAACGAGCCTTTGACCGGGAATGAGCATTTTTTTGTCATAGAGGATATTGCGCGGGATGAAAAAAATTCGGACTGCCTTAAGCGTTCGCTTTCTAAAGATTTTTGGAAACAGAGTGAAAATAGAGTTTTTGTAGGGTAGGAAACTGCGAATGGTTGAGTGGGTCTGGTTGATTGTGAAGAGTTCAGGTCTTGTGAAAGTGTGGAGTTATGTTAATTAAAAATATTGTACGTGTCTTAATTAGGGTTTCTGAAAAATGTGATTTTAGTACTTGCTGTACATTTGAATATCATTAATTTTGATTCATAAAACTATTTGCTATAAAGAATTCATTATAATGAATTTAAGAATCATAAATGAACAAGAGCTTGATTTTGAACAAGGAAAGTGAAAGAACTGAGAATGTATAGGAAAAAATAAAGTTAGCAAGCTAGCGAGTTACAAAGTGAAAACCCTTTACAAGAAAATACACTGCTATACGAGCGTTCTAAGAAATTGAAAAATCCTTTGAACTTGCTTCGAAAGCTTTACAAATCTACCCGTAAGTTACTTTGTTTTACTTTTTCTTTGCTTCACTGATATACTATATTTATTGACTGCAGTTTCTGTACTTAACGAAATAATGGAAATAAGTAAAAACTTAAAAACTAAGAAATAAGTAGAAAATTTCAAATAACACCATGTAAATCGTCATCAGTATGTCGCAACAAAAACGTAAAGTTTATGGGTATGAAATTTTGTAATAAAAATGAAATATACTGATAATGTTATTTTGTAAGAAGCGAAAGCAAATGAATCTTCAGTGAGATCCGTGATTGATATGATGTTGGTACGATGTTGACACGTGCTGTCGTTGCGTCTTACATTTTTCTTCGTGAATCTTCGTCCTTTTTTGCCCTTGCAACCTCGCAAAATCCTTTGATTTTTCTTCTTTGGTTCGGACTTTGCTTGCTCTTTTCGAGTACTGACTTTTTCATTTTTATTGGATTCTTATGGACACGTTTCTACATAAAAATATGCATTTATTTAAATGATAACGTTTAGTATTATAATCAACAATCTTTTATCTTTGAAAAATATTCAATTGAATTGAAATTCTTCACTGATAATTTACAATACGCAATATTTAAAAAAATTAAAAAAAAACTATTATCAAACAGTAAAAAGTTTAAATATCAATTACAAACTATCATTTCAATAACGATCACCTTCTAATCCAACAGAAACCATAACAACCGCACCAACATACTTCAAACCTTAATCTACCCACCCTCACTCAAACCCTTCTCCTCCCTTCCACCAGCGCGCAAGCACATCCTTCACATTCAACTTGCCGCCTCTCGAGTCTGCTTATCGTCGGGCTTGCGTACATAAATTTATTTCTCTTTCGCTCCCGCGTCGGCTTATCCACGCCAATAAGGAGTCTAGACTCGACACGCGCGGCTAATGCGAAATCCATATCGCCGGGGCGTCGGAGTTGGTACATCCGAGAAAAATATGAGAGCTTGTTTTGTTGGGACAGCGGAGCGAGACGAATGACAGCGGCGGGGCGCGTTTACGCGACTCCGTTTGATTTTCAGGGGGCTTGACGATACGGGTAAATGGTTTTTTAAGTGGTGTGGATTCTTTTTTTAGTGTGTGTGTGGAGAAGATTCTTAATTGTGTTTTTGTGATGGTGAGAAGTATGTTGGTTGTTCGTCTAGACGAAATTTTGGTGGTGATGATTTTATGATTGCTTTGATTGGAATAAAAATGTTATCAGAAATTTTATTAAGAACTTATAGGGACTGAATACAAATATTTTGTATTATTTTAACAATAAAAAAAATGAATGACTTTAGAATAGAATAAATCTATTTTCTGCGAAGCAGAAATAACGTTTATTGACGTGAACCCAGCGAAACTTGTTCTATCTCTTCTTATTGTACTTTTATAACTGATTACTTAGCGATACCGATCGATCACTTTCTAGAAGAATATAGTTCTTTTTTAGTACGTGAAACCCGCGATGGTCGTCGAATACTTTTTCCTTGTCACCTTTTCGCTATCCGATATGGAGTAGATTCTCTTGCTGTATTTATAGTATTAGCAGATATTGCTCAGAGCTCTTATTTCACGTATACTATTCGACAAAATAATTTATTGAGATAGACGGATAAAGCTGTCTAACCAATAATAGCGAAATATTAGAATATATTAGTTAGCAAGATGTTTTATTACGATTCGACATATATAATTCTGTAGCTTCACGTAAGAATCAAATGAGTAATATTTTTATGTTTCCGAGAAATTGAAATTTTAATGTTTAAACGTACACCCGAGCTCAGAGGAAACGAGTTGAAATTTAAAACTTAGCTAATTCATTGAATTCATGAAGGCACTGAATACCGGTATAATCCTGGTCATAACTATAAGGTGAATGTTTTTCTTTTTTTTAAACGAGTCTATCGTTTGATGTTATTCGAAAATTATGGCAACTAAATCGATTTGGATATTTTATAATTTTGGTTATTAAGTTCATTGAATTAATAAAAAAAATGCCTTGAAATACAACTATTATTTCAAATATAATTCGTGGTAAAGATAATTCGCGATAAAGATGAAATTAATATAGTATTGTATTTAAAGGAATAACCAAATGTAGGAGATAACAAGTTAAATCTAAAGAAATAAAAGCAATTAAAATTTTATTTATTTAGATTGTAATGGACTAATTCAAAAGTTGGAATGTGATTATGAAAAATGGATTTATTCACTTAAAGCCAATGTGAGCTTATGGTACGTTAAAGAGGATTGTATATTGAAGAGGCCCTCAACACTGTTGTAAACTCAATTTTCAAAAAGATTATCTTATTTAGGTTTACTTATAAACCACAGGATTACATGCTAACAGTATAATTTGTACATAGTAATAACCCTATTATTTCAAATCACCCAAAAACTATAAAAGACTCAACCCACGCACACTCAGCCCTTCAAAATCGTAAACACTCCGACATTCAACATGCCGAACAATGACGACAGCAATGCTCGATTATTTGCTTCAGTGATTCGGCGCGAGATAAACACGGCTCGGGCGAAGGTGTCAGACGAGGCGCGCAGCATCGAGGCGACCGGCTCGGACCTGTCCGGACATTTGGACACGGTGCGCCGGCTCAACGATCAAATCGTGCCCTACGTGCGGACTTTCGAGCGCATCAGATGGTACGTTGGATTTGGTAAGCGTGCACTGTTTCAGTTCTAAATACTCGTTCTAGTGTAGTTGGATCGTTTCGGCTTTTGGATTCTGTAGTTTGAATATTCTGTTCATTTTGTGGTTCATTGGAGAGTTATTGTTTACGTAGTCATATTTTTTTGATTGTTTATTTGTATTTTGGCAAAAAGGGAATGTTAAAGATTGACGCGAATTTTTGAACTTTAAATAATGAAATGCATTCGTGTAAAATTTACAGTAAATTTATTCAGCAAGTTTACATGACTTTTTAACTATGTGCGATTCTTTTAATGATTGATCACTTAGGTACAAGATCTTTATCCTTTGTAACTAACGAGCGTGTCATACCTCCGAGAAAGCAATTTAGACGAGGCTTTGGGAGGTGTCTTTTGGAATAAAAAAATGAAACTCTCAGGGTCACTAATCTATTCTAATATAGATGTTTTTTTCTGATCTGTCTTATTACAATATTATATATTTTATTTTTTTTACAACTTTCAAATCTGTGTAGTTCAAGTTACATAACTTTAAGTTAAATTAAAAAGTAAATAAATATAAATGAAACGAAAGTTTTCACTACAAATTTGATAGATATAAAAATTTCAATTTATATTCTAAAATTTGAAAACAATCGCAGTAAATAATATATTTTTGGATATTTTTTATTAATATCTTGTATTCTTAATAATCATTTCCCAAAATCCCAATCGATTTTCCGGCGCTGATAGTCCTTGTAAGTTATTTAAATATTCTTTATTTTTATAAAGAATAAGGAATGTAAAAAGGTTTTATTGTTAAATTATCATTATTCCCTGATCAATTTAATTTTATACCATTGACAATCCGTTATTTCCTTTTTATTACTAAAATGGAATAACTATGTCAATAATTACTCGCAATATAGTTTAATCAGAACATTTGAATAGAACACACAAACTTTGGAAGTTAAACAGAATATATATAGCTTACTGTTATCTGTACAAGTAGATATATACCGAGTATGGTAAGACCACTGTCAATATGCTTACTTTATATTATTTAAGTTTTATGCATTTAAATTGTGCATATAATTAAAATTGAATATATGAAAATTGAAAATCTAAATACAATAACTTTTCCATTGAATCACATTAAAAAAACTTATTCATAAATATTATAGATAAATTAAGATTGTCTCCAAGTTTCCATTCTACAACGTACATTTATCGACACTTACAATGACATTTACTATTCTAAAACTCCCTACAACAACAGAGCATTTCGCAAAATCCATAACAATCTCAACTTGAAACTGTCCACTTTTCCACCCAACCTTCCCCCCACCCTCTCCCAAACCCAAACCATCTCCCCAGCAGCGTAGAATAACGAACTCGCCATGTTGCCATGTCTTGCCGGCCGCGAGGATCCAACGTCCAGGCATCTCTATGTTCGTGCTGCTCATCTGGCTGCTACTGTTCGGCGCGCTTTGCTGTCGCTGCGGATGCTCCGAAACCAGAGTGCGGCCGACTCTTTTATGGTGAGTAAATGGGGAGAAAGGGAGACGATATGATCGATGGGCCTGGGAGATACGCTTTATTCACGATGGAATTTGTCGCTTCCGCGTCTTTTTGGAAAAGTTGAACAAATGTTGGATGGCTGAGGGGAGGGTGAAGGCTTAATGGAAAAGTGATTTTTCAGCTTGTCGGCGCGTAGTCGGTTTGAGTATAGACAGACTTTTTTTGAATTTTTTATTGATTTATGAATAATAAAATATTGGTACAATGTTAATTTAATTCATATTCTGTTTTATAACTTTATTTTGATTAAAGAATGTCCATACCAGTAATGTAATGATTATTTACATAAAAAGCAAACATTTTTCTTAATGACAAAAATTCTTTATTTGAACATAATTTAATTTGTAATACCGTCTACATATGTGAATTGTACTATTAATATTTATTCTATTCAATTTTTATTTTTAATTATTTGAAAATTTATTATTAGAATATTTATATATTTCTCACCGTACAATTTAAGCGAATTATTTATATTTTTATTAATCCATCATATTTATGATCTTTTTAATGAATTATTATGAACGTTGATTTATTACGTATATTCAAGAACGCGAGAGACAATTTAGGGATACTGAATTTTCATCGAACACTTAAAATTCGAAATTCTAGCAAATCAAATAGATGACACTATTCGGAGATGCAAACTTTACGCATTCGAAGTTGAAAGCATCTTGATGAATTATACATTTTGTTCAAAACTAAATGGGATTGGGAATTTCTATCATTATTTGAACAAGGTCCACTCGAAATTTTGAATTGACTCAAAGTTGTTGGACACTATTATATTGAATTTGAAACATATCCAAAACTTATCCTACTTATGCCGCTTAGTATAATATTTATAATACAAGCGTAGATGCATCATTTAAGTTCGTTAGAGCAAAATTTCCATTTAAGTAGTAAAGTGAAGTTACGAAGTAAGCTCTAAAAATATGAATATTCAAAGTTCATTTAATGAAAATTTCAAGTTTTAACCGTTGACTTTAATCTTAAATAAATTTTCCGTCAAAAATTATTAATTTGGAAAAAATTTTACTTTGAAGAAAATAAAATTTTACTTACATTTAATCGTGTGATCAGCTTTTTTAAAAATAAATAAATCTGCGACTTGTGATTATTTATTTTAACTTTCTATTTTCCGACTCTATTATAAACAATATTATTAATTTGTAAAATATCTTAAATTTGTAGGTTTTCTATCATTTTGACAGTTTTGAAAACTAATAAAAGATACAAAAGTGAAAAAATTTTGAATTTAAATGATAAGAGCTACGAAATACCTAAAAATATGCTATATCATTAGTTTATAATTACAAAGTTAGTATTTCATTAAATATTTCTTTGTTTAAAGTATGTAAAACATTCAAAAGCTCGTAATTATCAGCATATATAATTGTTTTAATACGTTATAGCTACAATTTAATTAAAAATAATAAATATTATTATTTTCTGAAAACTTTGTTAATAATATCTTTATTAAATCAATTCAAGTCAAATTTTTATAAAAAAAAGAAATTCCAGCAAAACCCCACATCTCCAAAACCCACATTTTGAAAATTGAAATATTTGACAGGTTCGCCTTCCTGAGTGTCCTGGTCTCGTTGTGTCTTTGGATCGTGCTAATGGCAGCCTTAACAGTAGCCTCACACTCGGAGATGCTGCTGTGCCGGCCGCTCGATGATCCAGAGTATAGAACTGTCGAAGCAATTCTTGAGACGAGAGTCTTCCTGGGTAGACGACTCAGCGTGTCACTCAAGGATCTTTTTCAGTAAGTTTAGAAGTTTCGTTAGATTGAAAAGTTCGGATATTTCAGTACAAAATTTACTGATATTGTCTTAAGAAAAAAGCTTGATCGACCGGTATTGTAAGCAATAAAGCATTCAGGAAAATGAAAAAATTTATTAATAAACGTCAATTCAAATTTAAGTAAAGATTTCTTTACAATTTTAATTTTTTTCAAAACTTTAATATTTTTTTTTTTTTTTAATTTTATTATTACATTTATTTCGTAAACTAATAGTAAGATATTGTTATAAAAGATATAACAGTCCTAATTCAGTTTCATAATTCTTTACAAGATAAAAATCATCAACGAAAATAAAGAAATTCATTTTCCACAAATTATAATCACTCACCTTCCATCCAAAACTCATAAAATCTACTCTCTATTAAAAAAACGTATACTTTCACTCCCCCTCTAAACAAAATCAAACCAAAACCATATACAATCCACAACTAAACCACTTTCAGAAAATGCGAGCAGAACGACCCAGCCTACCAGTCCTTCCAGCACGACAACAACATGAAGCTCGAGCACATAACGTCTCACTGGTCATGGTCAGGCCTAACCCGGGCCTTTGCCAAGCTCAAAGTGGACCTAACCGGGCTGCGGATACTACCACCGAACCTTCGCGAGTTACTGCAGAACTTGCTTTACGCGAGCGCGGCTAATCTCACCGAGCACCGAGTAATGGTGAGCTGCTCTTCCCTTTATATAGCCGGCGACTTATCTACCGCTCGCGCTACATAAATATGAGCGGGATGGTGCGAAGGGTATTTATTTGACGAGCGGATGGGTGGTTTTGAGGATAAATGTCGAGGATTGTTTTGCTTTTCGTGGGCTGTGTGAATTTGTGGTTTGCTTTTTATTTTACGGTTTTAATGTGCTGGAGAAAATAGAATAATATTAATATTTATGTTTTTTACATTTATTTTAATATTTTAAATTATAGTAACGGTGCGGTATGCAGTAGTAACAGCTCGGTTTGTACAGACATGAATGCTAAATCTTATGTAGGAGTTTTCGCGGTTATTCACTGTAAATATATTGTATTTATAGTTTTTCTTAAAAAATGAAAAAATAATAGATATATTTTATTTTTATGTTGAATTTAGTGCCTGCACAAAACAAAATAAATCAACATAAAATCATGGACCCTTCAGTTAATCATCTCAAAACCATCATTTATTAACTCTACTATTTTTATTCCACTACCCTGGTAAAAGCTTAACATACTCTAAGCCCAACAAAAATCACTAACACTACAATCTTCTCAAAGATAGCTAAACCAAAGTTCAAACTTCTCAACAGATCCAGGGTCCCATCCTCAACAAAGACCTGAACGCCCTGTCGGACCAGGTGGAGAACGTGGCGCGCCAGCTGAGCGAGCGACGGACGGCCCGCACCTTCCAGACCCTCGCGGCTCAAATGCGCGATCTGCTTTCGCGGCGCGTCAAGCCCCTGATGAAGATGCAGGACGAGCTCGTCTACCAGCTCGCCGCGCTCGAGCTCCACTTGCAGCCCATTCAGCGCAAGGCCAACCACACCCTCGTCCAGCTGCGCGACGTCCAGTATCATATCGATAATCAGGGTGACAAGATTGCTCAGCTTGTGAGTATTAATGTTTTATTGGTTGATTCAAGTTTCTTTTTAATGGAGTTTCGTCATTACGTTCATTGCATTAGCTTGAAATATTTGAAAAATAAAAAGACTTTTATAAAAAAATTTATAAGTATATGAAAACTAGTTGTAATTATAAGGATTTTTAAAATTTAAACTTTGGATAGAAAAAAGATATATATAAGTATGCTCTTTTTCCATCTAAAGTCCCTACTTTAAATTATATTAAAAATTATCAATTAGATTACATAACTAAAAAGATATTTATTTCCGTAAACATTCGTGTAAGCAATAAAATATTTCAGACACATTTTGAATTTTAAAGTCAGATACCAAACGAAAGTAAAATACAAAATAACAGAATTCACGAGAATTATAAAACCCTGTTATTCTCTTAATTATCATTTCATTCGAACTTAATAAAATACCTGCTTTATAAATAATTAAAATACACACACACGGCGGCGTAGCTTAAATCAAGCATCGCTTAAGCCGCAATAATCCATTAATAAAATTAACGTCAAAGCCAACTAAAATATTGGCCCGGCAATATACGTTATGGAATTAGCAGACTCCCCGGCTCTCTCCCAATTTTACGCAGCTAAAATGATAGCACACGCGGAGCGCGCGTGCAAACATAAATGCGCACTGAGCGATGATAATGCTTTCAGAAAACAAAGCACTACGTCGATAGGCTGAGCAGCTATTTGGACCAGTGGCGGGCCCACGTGCTCACCGAAATGAGCTCCGGGACGTCCAAGTGTCGACCTCTCTGGGATATTCTGCGAGGTATCAAGCTGCTCTTTTGCAGTCATATACTTGGTCCTCTGGTATGTCACCTTCTTTTGGAATTTTTCAATTTTAGTCCTTGTAGTGTGATTTACTAGTGGAATTTTTATTTTTTTTGTAGGCTTATAATATAAAAAAAATCTGATATATACTACTTTTTGTAAAATATTTAGTCATAATTTCAATTTTTCCATCAATTCAAATTTTGGTATCATGGAAATCAAAAGTTCACTGTGAAATATCTATCATTGATAAGTAGGGCAATATAATACTGATATTAATACAAAAAAATAATCCAACTATCAAATTACTAAAAATTAAAATAAATACTTTGTTTAAAAGCTCAATATATTTTTTCAATAATATACTCTGCATTTGATTTGGCGTGCGTCCAAGCAAGAATTTTATTTTCAAATAACAAGAATATCAACTTTGAAGTGGAAAGAATTTCGAGTATATGAATTTCTTTAAAATTGACACAATATTGCGAAAAAATGAAAATGTCTCATTTTTATTTTTATATCGATTGTATCTAATAATATCAAAATATTCTATTTCTGATAATTCAAAATAAATATTTTGCTTTTATTTTGGCAGAATGGATTTTGGTTTGCGTCTCTCATATGTGCCATAACGTTATTAATATGTACTCCTATGGCTCACAATCTTGCGTCTAATTACTGGAGACAACCTTCCAGCAGAAAAGGATCAATACTTTTACCATTAAGACAGTAAGCTATTTTTATTTGAAAAAAAAAACGTAAAATTTGTATCTTTTGTTTATGGCTAGTCGATTAAATCAAAATATTTTTAACATTTTTAGAGGAAGTCCAGACACAGTTGTTATGGAACGAGAGACGTGGCGGTCGCCAGAGTAAGTCAAAACCTCCACTAATTCGCATTTATAGATTACGTAAATTGAGATTGTATTTATTACTAAATTTTATTTAGTAATCCTTTCTTTTAAACTATTTAGGACAGTTTATTAATGATTTAAATTAAGTAAAAAAGAAATAGGTTAATAATGCAATAATGTTAATAATGCAATTAATAACAGACCAAATTAATAGTAACGTAAAAATAAGCTTTTATTACATCATTAGGTATTAATACATTAGTAATACTTTTTCTTTCAATGACGTAGCGAAATTAACAATAATGTTAGTTGCACTAAACTAAATTGATGAATGAGTGATGCTTGCTTTCAGTCCTCCACCGTCGATGGACAGTTGGTGATCTACTGCTCGTCGAAGCTTTCGTCGATCTCTCTTTGAAGCTGCCAAAATAAGAACAAAGCATACAATAGTGTTTAAGTCGTGTTTATTGTACAATGTTCACTAATAATTAATCAATCGTTTTTAGAAAACGATGGTTTTTTCATAATTTACGATGCAAAATTTCATACGTGATAATTTTGCTACGCGTCGTATTTGCTCTGTTTTGTATTAGATATTTGTGTCATTATGCATAATCATTAAGTTATATAAACAAGTGCAATCATTTTTGTTATTATTAAGAATAAAAGCATATGTGTTCATTTTTAATAAAACGTCATAATTTATGATGTACCTCGTGTTTCTTGCTTTAAGGATTAATTTTTAATAATTATAAATTCCATTAAACAGTAATTTAAAATAATTTTATAGCAACGTGACGCAGCAATGTGAATAATTAATATTGAAACAAATAATAATTTTAATGTACGTTACGATCAGTTATAACGCAAATAATTAAAACTGGCAAAATTATTTCAAAACTTCAACAAAATATTTCAAAATAAATAATTTATACATAAATATCTCTTACTCATCAATATCCACCCGCAAAACTTCAAATTGCAAAAAGCCCACACCTACACCTTCATTCCCCTAATCCTAATTTTCAAACCGAAGCAACTTAACAAAAGCAGCTTATTAAACCATCGCTCGGGCCAAGGCTGCACTGTCGTAATAAACTATAATCACTGCGGGGGACAAACGATTTTCCAATTATGTGTACCTCGGCGCAAGCGCTGCTGTCTCGGTCAGGCTCGTCAGCCGATCGCGACGCTCGACGACGCGCTGGCCTCGCCGATGGAGTTGTTGGCTATGCAGTGGTAGGTGCCTACGTGGTGCTTCTCGAGCCGCGCCAGCTGCAGCCACGAAGTTCGCATGAAGCTGCCTGGGTCCTCGGTGGTGTTGACGTCGCCGTCCTCTAGTTCCTCGTCTGTAATAATACAGTTGGCCGGGAGGATCGGTTTTAGTGGGTATTGTTGGGAATGGTTCGAGTTTGGTGGTTTAAGTATATGTTGTTGATTGTGGTTCTCGTTGAGTGGAATTTATAATAGGACTCGTTCTGGTTGGTTATGAAAAGTTGATTTTTAATCCTAACTGTTCGTATTGTTATTGCAAAGCAGAATTTATGATGCGAATCATCAAAGCTATCGCTGTAAAAATGGACATTTTTTTAATTGAACAGAGCAAGATGCAGTTGAAGCTGTTCACTGATTTCGTACTTTTGTATTCCACCATGAAAAATCGGATCGAAATTATAATATTCAATCTGTATAAAATAGATATATATATATATAGTTTTATATCTATATAGTTGAAATTCAAATTTGTCTCGATGCTTCAACTTTGTAGCAAATCTAAACTAGACAATCAACTGTATATAATAAATACAAACGTACATTTCAATTATTACTACGATACTCTATACTCTGTAATAAATATATTATCTATAAATGGATTTAGAATTTCTTAAAGTCAATAAGACCCAAAAAAATCGATATTTAAATTTATAAGTATTTATCTAATTAATCATATATCGTAACATACTTTTAATTGATTTAATAAACTGATCAAAATATCAGCAATTACAAAATAAATTATTTTCAGAAATTCAAAACCTAGCAGTAAATTTTTTTGATAGATAAAATTTGTCATGTCACTATTATTTATCTTTTGCAAGTTTATTAATTTTACTACGAATATTCACTTCATTCATTGTGAACTTCAGTATTATGTAATATAATTTTCATCAAATTGCAAAATCATTAAAACTCATGACTTTAGATGAATTTTATCAATTGAAATTTCATTGAAATAAAATTATCAATCTTTATAGAAAATGTAGAGAAAGAATCCCACGTTCAAATTCATAATATTAGAAAACGATAATCAAACAATGTCTATTTATTAAACATTTCAACGGAAAATATTAATTCGTTTATTTACGAGATTCAAAATTAACTTCGTATAAACTACATTTAAAATGTCTTTTTGGTTTCAGCGGTTTATGAATAATTGTCTCCCAACTGCAAACATCGTTTTGATAACTTTATAGTCGCAATTCAAAATAAAATCTGGTATATAATATCTTGGAATACGTTCAACGTACTAGAGCTTAAAATTTTGGCAAATGATAAATTTAACTATTATGTATAAGCTTTTAAATTTCCGTGTCATTTAATTTTGAACTACGAATGTTCTATGTATAATTGTTTCCAAATTTATTTGCACAATCAATTTTCATTAAAATTTGGGATTGAAATAAACGTCTTACTTGACCAGTGAAGTCGCGGTGAAGTAACTTTTATCTCAATAAATCATCTTTTAATTAGAAGATAAATTTTATTTCTTGTTTGTTATATAATTCCAGTTGTTATTAATTAATATAAGTACCGACTTTTAAGTTATTAAAAATAAGACATAATTCTATTTAAGAAAAATCGTACTTTATTCTTTCACTTTTTATTAATTAAATTTTTAAAAGTCAACTTGAACTTTTCTTTGTAATTAGTAAATTAAAATTTTACTTTAAAAAGTATTCTCTCTGCTCTGCCATCGAACATTAATTTTATTTTATAAATACCATTCCCTTTAATTTTCTTACTCTGAAAGCAGCCATATCTTTAACATCCACCACCCTACCTCCTTATAAGTCACATAAAAACTCAACCATAGATCCCAAAAAATGTATCATGTATTTGCAACACTCACTTGGTAGTCTTAAAACCCTGCTCCCATCGGCCGCGTGGAACTCCCAAAATATATCCGGCAAGGGAAAACCTTTCACCTCGCAATTAAGCGCAACAAGCTGACCTCTAGCTGCGATCACATTTTCGGGCTTAGAGTATATTGTAGGCCGACTAGGACAGGGCCCGAGGTGCAGCAGCTTGAGATTTTCGGGGCTGCCGTAAGCCTTCAGCCGCATGGCTTCCTCGTGAAGACTGCAGGGTGTAGAGTAGGTGCGACCGTTGCTGCCGCAAGCTGGGGTCTGTTCCATGCAGACGCAGGTGGCTTCCGGTAGGTCCTGTGTTCAGATGGTCAGGGTAAAAGAATGTTTGTTTTTCTAATTAGTGAGAGAGTGTTTTGGAGGATTGGTGGAATGTAGATTTGGGTTTGAAAATTTTTAGAAGATAGGAAATTTGAAGGAATTTATTAAGCTATACGCTGAGAGGACAAAAAAACGAAAATAATACTAGATTTTCTTTTTACTTTACTTTAGATATGTCCGACTTTTAGGTAATTATAGTTACCTTTTCTAAACGGGATGGTCAAATTATTTTTTGTAAAAGTTTCGAACAAGTCGTGAAATTTATATAAAAAATTTTCTCTTTTTAATATAAAAATTTTCCTGTTTTATAGAGAAAGTTTATTAAGAAAATTTTATGTAAAAAATGGTTATTAAGTCACACTTTTACATATAACAAGTATGCCTTCGTTATCTATTCTATTTCAAAAAGTTTGAGATGTAATTTTCATTTGAAATAAAAAGTTAAAATTAATTTCTTTTCCTTCCGTACCATTTATAACAGTTTCAATAGTAAAGTAATATCAAAAAGAAAATGCAAAATCATTTTTTTTCTATTCTGAATAGTAGGAGTTATAAATTAAAACAGAGAAATCAACTTAATTAATTAAAAAAAATTATTTTGAATTAAAAGTTTTTTAGTAATATTTCTCAAGCTTTTTTCTAATACTGAAGCGACCGAAATTATTAATGAATCATCGACGCAATGTTGATTAATCCACAACTATAATTTCTCACTAACAACCCAACAGTAAACCTTAAACGCCATTTCTCTAAATCCGTTCAAAACGAAAAAAAATTCTCCTTTCCTAACAACTCCCCACGCCTCCGCCAACCATCCACAACTCGGTCAAACCCATCAAAAAACGCCGTTCCCCGTCCACAGCCTAGCCAGCGCGTAATCAGTAAACAAGCGCCCGCGCAAAAAGCTCTCTCCCTCCAACGCCTATACACGCCGCTTTTCCGCAATCAGCCCGCCGCGAGCGCGCAATTATCGAGCTTGATTGTATGATTGCGCGCGCGCGAGGCGGCAGCGAATCGGTCAGCGACACCGCGTGTATATATGTACGTAAGCCGGGGCCTTGTAGACGTCGGAATTGCGCAATTGTTAAACGAGGGCCCTCCCCGACAGCCGCGAGGAACCGCTAATAGCGCCGAGCCAAATTCGTGTAAGGCTAATCGTCGCGGCGATTGTTCGGCTGGAAAATTTTTGCGGCTCGAGTTTTGTGAGAGCGTCTTGGGGGGATTGATGGTGGGATGAGGTTTTTAGAGAGATAGTTTGAGAGAAGCCTTTTTTATGAGAGTTTAAAAGTTACATTAGATAATACAAAACATTTTTATCGCGCGCTGGTATATTTTTGGATTTTTTTGGTATTTATTACGTGAAATATTCTTTTTTATAGAATTTATTTTATTTGATGTCGGGATGTCGGAGCGGTATGACATATGGTAATCTTTACTGTATTTCCAAGTTTTTGTTAAAATTATTAATTGTATAATGAATCTGAAGGGTTCGTTGGTTCTGTATTAGTAATAGCTAGGACACTCAGCTTATAAAATCATGCTAGAAATATGTAATAACTTTATAAAAAACGTAAACTTTATAGCGAAGACGCATTTATTTTGAAATTTAGTTGGTTTTGTATTTCCAGGTTTTTGTTAAAACTAATAAGTTTTAAATGAATCTAGTGGGTTTATTGGCTTTGTAATAGTAATAGATAGATAGAGAGCTCAGCTCATGAAATAATAATAAGTATGCAATTGTTTTAGTATAAACAAAATTAGTGCATACGTTATAACGCTACGACATCCTTTTAACAGTGTTTTTCATCAGAATACCAGAAATCGCTCCATCCGTCTAATAAATATTATTTTATAGTATTCAAGTTATAAAATTTGCTTTTTTTTAAATATTTGAGATCATGTGAGCATAAAAATTGAAAATTTAATTTTTCCAGCATGAATGGTGCAAAACTTGTTAAAAATATTCAATAATCTTTAATTTACAATACGCAGTGACAGAAATACGAAAAATCTATAATTTGTGAGTGACAAAAGCATAAAACTATGTATACAAACTCATTGTGGCGAAACCATGAATATGCCAAAATCTATATACAGCGAATAACCAGGAATGGTTACATTTGATAAATCGCGAATAAGCGAAACTCGTGAATACAGAAACCGCGAATATCGAGGGATGGCGCATTTAAAAACAAAACTAATACTTTCGATGAATAGGCACATTCATCGACCAGTAAGCATTTATAATAGACCAATAATCGGTCAATAAAAATAGAGCTAGACTAATCCAAAAATTCGGTATTAAAAAAGCAAATCAAATATCATTTGAAAAACAATTATAAATATCTTTCATAATTTCACCACTCATTCTTTCCTTTAAATCCCTGGTAGAAAAATTGTCTAGTTTTATCAAGGCTTTGATTATTTAACATAAAAAACTAGACACATCTAGACAGTAACTGAATTAATTTCAACCGGAGATCATTTCAAATTCTAGCTAATTTATGTAGATAATTCTACAGAACTTTTAAGTCTGTTTATATATATTTCTCTCAATTAATTTACCATTGCCTCCATTTTTTTTTTTTTTTAGAAGCATATAAATCAGGCTGATTTTAAAGTCTTTAATTTAATCGGAAAAGTGAACTTTGAAGTTGATGTATAGGTCTGCAACATAAGGCGCAACGTAATTGCAATTTCTTTAAAAAAAAATTTCATACTTTTACAGATGATGCCTTATTCCATAACAACTTTAGGATTCATTTTCTCCATAAAATTAATGATTATAGAATTAGTTCGTTTTATTTGTTTCAAAATTCGCAACTATCAAATCAATTCAACAATACGAATGCAAGAAATTCTGAAAATTCTCATCTTTTATCTAAACGATAACTCTTAATCTTTTATAATTATCCTTAATATTTTCAATTCGCAATTATAACTACATAAATAACAATAAATGCAAAAAACCAAGAATTACACGATAATATTTAATTATCATCTTCCGAAAATCAAACGTAAAACAAAAGAATATCAAAAGAAAAAAGGCCTCACATCAGGTTCGAGATCATTGCGCAGCTGGCAGATGTAGTTCCTCGCGCAGAGTCCCTCATTGCGCCTGACGCGAGGTAGCTCGGCAAGACTCGCGTTCCAGCAGGGCTCACCATCGAGGCGCGCACAGACACCCTGACTGCAGCAGCCACACGTGTCCGGAACTGTACCCAGTAAACACTCGGCTGGATCCGCCAAGCACCTGGAATTGTATCGGTTGCTTGAGATAGTGGGATTGTTTCGTACAAGGTTGGGTGTATATGATTGTTAAATTATTGGATTGGGTGACTTATGACGTAGCGTGGGTGGACGCTCAAAATTTTTAGTAATAAGAGAATGCGTGGACAGTGGGACTTTCCTGTGTCTGCATTGCTATTATCGATGAATTTTGATACATGTTGAAATTCGTCATTTGAGATACAGTTTGGACAAACAACTTCTGTTTGTCAATAAATTATAACTTACTAACCAAAAGCTTTCGTTTACGAAAATATAAAATTTTATTTTTAATAAGTTTTAAAAATCTATGTAAGTATATAAAAATGCAATAATAATGAAATTGAATAATACTACAATATTATAGGAAACGTTATTCAATGAATCAAGTTCAGATTTTTTACAGAGCTACTTCAGTTGATACCTTTTTCTGAGTACTTGATAGTAATAATAAAATTCTTACAACAGAAGACAACAAATTTCTCAATCTACTAATGGAACTTAAACTTTTCATAATACATTTTTATTTATTTTCTTATAATCATAAATATTATTTAAAAAATCACCGGTGATTTTCATTGGAAAAATCGACAATCGAGTTCAACAAGATTTTCATTTAATTCGAATAGAATTCTTCTTGAAGCAAGTGCACGAGAAGGAAAAGGATATTCCTCTTGCTTCTAACGGATCGCTACTGTGTCGAAAATTAAACTTAAATCAATTCGAGGCAAGAGGGCTCCACTTGCCTCCAGAATACATTTTTCTGAGTGCCTATTAAAAATTTAAACCTCCAGCATAGACACCTTATTCTTTCTATTTACATTAACATAAACCCTTTCTCACAAACCCTTCACCCATCAAACACTCCCACACCAACCATCAAACCCCCAGCCTCCAAACATCACACAACCCCCCTCCAAAAAAATTTTCAAACTCACCTATAATCACCGCACACGTAGCAGCCCTCGGCGTATAGCTGCTCGGTCGTGCTGAAGCCGTCCTCGTCCTCCTGGCTGGCAGACCAGGGGTTCATCGGCGTGCCCATGCCGGAAGCGACACCGGCTACGAGGAGGGCAGCTAGAAGCATCGGCTGTGGCGTCATTTCGCAGACTGGTTGGCTTATGACCGGCCTGGCTCTCTGCTGACAAGACGCCCATCGGCAGAGTGCATATACAGTGGAAAAGAGGAAGGAGAGAGACGAAGAGAGAAGAGATAAGAATAGTGGGTGCACTTGGTGATGCGTTTGCTCTGTACATTGTTTTGATTAGAGCCTTGGTTTTTTGGAAGATGTAGGGAAAACATGAATAGTGCGATTGAGTTTGATTTTATATTTAGTTTTTTATAATAAAGTCTCTTGCGTGATCGTGTTTGTTGAGATTCAAGCAAATTGCATTCAAAGTGGAATTAGTGTTATATTCGCATTATGTTTCTTGACTCTAAAATCTGGGATAATCTTGCTCCGTTACCTCGAAGACATTTTGGAGAAAATGTAGTTATTCGACAATATTCATCTTATCTTACATCATCTAGTACTACCAAAATAAACAATAAATAGGTAATTTAAATAAAACAAATAAAAAACAAGTAATAACATTTTCAATAAATTTAAAAAATGATTTTCTCTACTAAATTTCTTACTACATTCTAAAACAATAAGAATCTCATAAAAGCAAAACGTTGACCTTAATATCACAAAAATCCAAACCAAATCTATCTTCAATCACTACAACCTATCAACAAACGCATCTTCATAAATAAACTCGCTTCCCACAATAACCCTCAAGCAAACATTAATTCTCTCTCCCGATGCACAAACAATTCCGTATAAACAAAAAATTCATCTCAATGTTAATTAATCCGTCTCGCGCTCTGTTTATTCAATCAGAACGCCGAGAGCTAGATGCAGCGATAAAGCCAGATAAGCCGGCGGAAGACGGACGGATAAAAAGAGAGGAAAGCGAGGCTAGTGACGTATCGTCTCTATATACATGTATCAGCGACGAGAGAGCGAGGAATTTCGTAATCCCAGAGCGACGGATGATAAGACGATGTATCACAGCGTCGTCGCCGGCGTCGATCCCAATGACATAAGAGCACTTCGGACTCGCGACGTGGATGTTTCCATAATAACGATTTTTTTTTCTTCTTTTTTCGTCGTGTGCTTTCGGAGTGGTGAGTGCAGGTTGGGTGTAGGTAGAGGGGAGATTTCACGTGCTCTATGAAATGTGAGCTGCTTGGTATTGAGGCTCTTTAAAGATTAGGTGAAAGGCGGCTGTATGAAATGGAGATTAATGTTATGACGCGGGTGTAATGAGAGATTTTAGTTTTGTTTCGGGTTTTGATATGTGTGGGTGAGAGAAGAGTTCAGTTATTATTGATGGATTTATTCTTGTTTGAATGATTTTTGTTCATTACTTTTGTTTGAAAGACGAATTTTTATATCGGTACTAAAATTTAACTGAATACTGCGGCAGCAACTTTAATGATCCCAAATTCCTTTTTTATTCTTCCAACGTTCCGACAATACTCGCTGATGATCGTCTGAAATGATTTTCTGTGGCGCTCTCTTAGTACTTTCAAGTTAGACGACATTTACCTGCTTTTCTGCTTTTCTTTTTGTCGGCGTATTCAGCAGTATATTGAGAACACTGAAAAGAATATTTAACGTACGTATGTAAAATAGTAAATTATAAATATGTAAAATTTATTCAATGTCATTTAAAAGTATAAAACTATGTATTAGAAATTCATTCTTTTTAGAATAAATTTTTTTTCAAATATTTATAATAGAATTTTTAATTATTGAAAATCCATACTAAAAAAGTAATTTAAAAAAAAATACAATTATTACTTACTGGCAAATCAATCGTAATTATCGGATCCAGATAATCAATACTTAATTTTCCTCTTTTCTTAGACTTTTTAAACTTTTCAGGAGAGCATTGCGTGCATGCATCATTGAATCTTTTTGAAGTATTTTTCAGATTTTTGCGTCTATTAACGGAAACGATGTCAGTATTGGTGGATTCATTTTTCATTTGAGTCTGCGAACACAAGCATCTTAATCCTAAAAACATTTATAATTTTGTTTTAAATTTGACAAATTATTAATGATAAATGTGATTTTTCTGATATGATTTTCTTTTGATGCCTTTGTTTAAAACTATCTTCTTTTATTATAGCTTATGTTTTTACTTTATTAATAATCACACCAAATACAAATTTAAATCGGACTGAACCTCATGTAAGAACCTAAAAAAATAGCAGGCCCGTGCCGAGGCCTGTTGGGACATGCGGACTGCACATGCAGTCATAAAACAATAAACTGCAGA
>UELX01002257.1:0-32907 GCA_900480035.1 Eupelmus urozonus
CGGGGCTCCGGCTCGATAATCGATATTCAGCGCGCGGACGTGTATCGAAAATTAAATATAGCCGGCAATTAAATTTGAATCTTGCCGGTCGATCGCTTTTTATATATAATTTGCATCAATATTTTTTTTTCTCTTTTTTGTTAAGCTGTCTTGCGCGCTTATGTACTTTCCATGATGTTTTATGCAGAGAGTCTCTGCATAATATTTCTAACGCAATCTTGCTATCTGCGGCTTTTTGCGCGATCTCCTTTCGCGAGCGATCGAAATTGCAAAGTTTCGAGGTAGCGAGCGCACGGTGATAATGTCACGTCGGCAAGCTGGAGCTGATGCAATTCGGCAGGCTTTTTAGCGGCTGTCGATGGCTGGCTAATGAGTTTTGCGTTTGAATTTCAGGCTGGAGTTTCGCAGGAATTGTTCTTGCTTGGTGATGTAAAGTATACGGGTTTATGGTGGCAAAAAGGGAAATGATGAAAAACGCCGGGGTTGTATGCGTGCCGGAGATTTTGTAGCTGCGCTTTGATGTGGCATCATTAAGGATGGAATGCTGAAAATGGAAATGTTTGTTGGGTTAGTGGTATGATGAATTTTGAGGAATGTTAGTTAGGGTTTTTTAATGTTCTTTGCTTTTGTATTGTTTTAAGGCTTTGGGAGGCAGCATTTCTTCGTACATTGCATAAGCCTACTACTGTCGCTGTTGACCTTTGCGTCATTTTGAGTCACTTTCAGAGATACTCCCGAAATAACTACTTCTGATATTTTAACTTTTTATGTAATCATTGACTTTTAAGATGAATTATTATTAATTAATATTTTTGCATTTACAGATAGTTTGACAAATTTATTAGATTTTATGCAAATAATTTTCTTACAGTTCCAGTACGTATAGCGTATATGTATTATAAACCATGCGATTTACTTATGGTGTAGTATGGGTATTATTGTACATTTTAAATATAGAAATTATTATTTTTTAAACGCTCAAAGGTTTATATATAAATCTTTACACATTAAAACAATTTTATATAAGTTAAAAAAATTGTATTTAATTAATTTCTTTCTTCATTTTTCAAATTATTGCTTATTTTAACAATGCGAACGATTTCTGTTTCGTTTTAGCAATTCAAGTTCTGCAAGGACAATCTCGTGAATATTTTAATGTTAAAAACCTTTGATAATCTATTCTCTTAAAGTAGCATTCAAATGTATTATCAATCCGTGATCGCGTAAAGAAATGTAAGTATTATGCAAATATCAGTCCACTTTTATTTGGAATAAAAGTAAATAAAAGAAAAACATTCTCATCAATAAGCGAAAAGAAAATTGATATTTTTAAGCTATATTATTTATCGTTTTTTTACAATAAGTATTTTCACACTTGGCAAACAAAGTACTTATCTTTATTATCTATTTATACTAATTAGATTTAATATCTAATAGTAGCTATACTTAAATGAACGTATGCAACGAATTAAACGGGCTACATTCACTTTTTTTTTTTTAGTAAACACAGATTAATTTACGGATAATAACAAGGTTATCATACACAAGTGACATCAATTCTATTAGTGATCATGCGTGTAATTGTAGAAAATTTCAGCCCAGTTTCGAGTGCGGCAATCAGCGAAATTATAAATGCGCCGTGAAAGGGCGGTCCGGAGTCGTTTGTATACCGAGGCGCGATGAACGTTGGAGCAGAAATAGGCGATGATTACGTGCGGGAGATTTACATGTGGCTCGATGACGTTCCGCTCTCCAGACCTAAGCGCAACGTAGCCAGAGACTTTTCGGACGGAGGTGTGTAATAAAAAACGATTATTTTGCGAATAATGAAAATTTGCGTAGTTCGTTTTGATTTGACTAATGAAAATATTGTGATAAATTTAGATTGGTTAAATGTATAGGATAAGACTATTAAAGTTCTTTTTGTATATACAGTTTTATTTTTAAAGCTATCTGTAAAATTATATTTTTATACTAAAAGTTATGTTATATGTCTAAAGTCAGATCTATAAAAAATTTAAAGTTACTCTCATCAGTTAATATTATGCTATTAATTATAACTTCTGATAGAAGTTTTGTTATACTTTGGAAAGTTGCCAAGTGTTTCTCTTTTGAGTTTAGTTCTCATGGCAGAATTACTGAAAAGGTACTACCCTAGACATGTCAACGTTAACAATTACATTCCGGGTAGCAGTACAGCCAAGAAAATTGATAACTGGTGCACTTTGAATCGTAAAGTATTCCCAAAACTCAATATTAAGCTTAGCAAGGAAACTATAAATCATTTAGCACAATCTCAGCCTGGTGTGATAGAAAAACTGTTGCTTGAAGTGCGTTCTAAAATCATAAAAGATTGTAATGCAGATAGGAATTCTTTATTCAAAGGATGTGAAGAACCTGGTAGAGAAGGTATATAAAAATCTTGTTTTAAAGATAGTATATTCATTAAATTCATATTCAAAGATATTTTAAATTTATACAGAATTAATCAAGACTGCTACAAATCCTGAAGAATCTTTAAATCAAACTGTACCTCGTAAGGTTTTTGTAAAACTGAAAAAGGAATTGGATGAAAAAACAGAGGCTATTCACATACTTTTAAAGAAAGTTGAACATTTGGAAAGTATGCTTAGGTTTAAAGAACAGAGGATTGAAGATTTAGTCGCTCAACTTCAGTCACATAATGAAAAAAGCTAATTTTTTAATATAATGTAATCATCTAATAAAATTAAAAAATAAAATTAAAATACTCGCAGCTAGTGTAATAATGATTGTATATAAAATAAACTTCAGTAATTATTAAATTATTCTCTTATATTTAATTCTTATAGCAAATAAACATAGTTTTTATAAAAAGACTTTAGAACAAAGTTTTTACATACATGATAAGTTTTTATAGTAGTAGAAGTACACAATAGGAAACTACTATATCGCCGCCCTCATACTTGGAGGTGAAACAAGTATTACTCCATCGCCTCTAACAAAAAGCATTGGAATGTTTCTCTTGGTGGTCCTATACACTTCTTCATAAGTTTCTTCATCAATTTCTATAGTAGTAACAGTTTCTTCAACTTCTCCAAGAACCATGTTCAAATGTTGATCATAGGCCTATAAACAATTTGCATTCTTGTAATTATCATGGTTTGAGAAATAAGAATTGTCATACTCACATGTAACCTTCCCCGGAGTTCTCTCTCGTTCCTCATTTTAACGTAAATCCTTTCATCCAAACTCAGCCTAATCAAATCTAGCGGCTCTTTGACATTAATTGCCGGCACCTAGTGAAATTTAAGGTTAGAATAGAAATTCAAAAAGAACACGTTTTCTGTATGTTGTATTGAAAAATTTATTTTTACCTGTTCCGCGTCGTCTGCCATTTTGTATTATTGCAGTTGGTTCTAATGCTAATAAACAATTGCTATAAGTGTTTCCAAAATATTCGAATTATTTCATTGATTGACGCACATAGCGCGTATATAAACGGAAACCTCGCTTTCGCCGATGCACCAGCACAGTAAGACGATTATTGCACATGTAGCGCCACACGGTGTGTACGAGAAGCGATTCCAGTAATAACAAGCTCAATCCACAATTGAAAGTTTTGTAATTACTTTAAAATTTAAACATAAAAAATAATTATTTTAAAAGTTAATTCAACAATCAATCTAGGAGCAATAATCAGAATTTCTGATAAATACCACTTATATATTAGAATCAACATCAAACGACTTAGAAAATGAGCAAGTTTAAGTCAAATCATCTGCATCAACAAAAAATCATCATCATAAATACACAACTCTATATTAATTAATTAGTAAAGTCTGTTTTTAAACAAACAAATAAATATATATATACTTCTTCATATGTATACCTACATTTCAAACCAAACTCTCACCCATTGTGAAACCGACCCAAAAAGACCTCAGCCGATAACCCATCCCCAGAAATCCCCACCCTACCGACCCCCACAAATCCCAGGCGCCACCGTCGTCCAGCTCTACACTTGCCGCAGTGCGGTGGCCAGCCGTTCTACCACTGTACTCTCTCTCCTCTCTCTCTCTCTCTCTATCTCGCTCCGCGAACGGGAAATCCAGCTCCTCTCTCGGTTCCAGCAGTAGCTCCGTGGGCGTGCTGTACGTATGTGATCCGCGGCTGCGGCGGAGCGAGCAAGACACGGTCTCCGAGCCAGCTCTCTCTGTCGGGGGGCCGATCGCGTAAACGCCATTTTAACTCTCTCGCGCGCCCGCGCGCCTCTGTATATACTCCGCGAGTGTCTCTATCTACTGTGCTTGTTTTATAGTGCGCGCGAGCCCCAGAGCTCCCCTGCCTCTGCGGCATGCAGCTGTCCAGGTAGACGACGTGGCGCTAGATTGCTGAGCACTCCCAGGGCGGCACGAGGAAGTAAGCAGCCGAGGGAGAGGAGTGTATATAGATATATATATATACCCAGCGCGCTCGAGCGACACACGGTATATATACATACGCGCCTGAGCTGCGCGCATACGTTGTAATATCCAGCCTCTGTGTGTGCTATCAGGATCCCGGAGAATAAAGTGCGAGTTATGCTAGCCCTGCTGCTGGCGAGTGCTGCGGCGCCGGGCAAAATGGTGAGTAGATAAAGCCAGACAGCCGTAAAAAGCCATTATCCTGGCATACGCGCCGGACGAGTTGCCTAAGCACGCGCCGATAGGTGGGGGTAGGGCAACGTCGCCATCCTCGAGAAGTACCTTTTCCTCGCGCGCCTGTAACACACTCTGCCTTTCTCTCTCTCTTACATAGGCAGTAGTAGCAGCTCGCTGCTCTCTCGGCTCTATTCCCAGGCCTATATACACACGCTCGCGTTTTCCCGTTCGCTCCTTGGGCAGGGCCGTACGGTACAGCGCTGCTGCTACTGCCGCCGCTGTAGGAGAGAGAAGGAGAAAGAAAGAGAGCTGATATGGGCGCCGGCTACGCGGGGGGTGTTTACGCGAACGTTTGGCGAGAAAAGGAGGATTCGTCGAGGTTTTAAGTCTGGAGTGCTTGAGCGTCTGTGTGTATGGCTGGTACAGTGGAGTGCGAAAGTTTGCGCCGGTTCTCGGAGGGAGCCGCTGCTCTTGTTTTGCCCGATGGCCGTGACGGCGAAAGGAGAATTTATTGTTTTACTCGGAACGGTTTTTATAGCTTGTATATAGAGAGAGTCGTTAGCGGAGTGGCTTTCGGGTTTGTTCTCTGCAGGGATTTTAAATGCAGATGTGGGCAGAAGTGGGGCCTTGTTACGGGCTTTTTGTCGCTCTGCGGGTTTTCGGAGTCGATGTAAATATTTACGTTAGTCGGCAGAGTATATAGATCTAAAGTGTCTCCAAATGTCATGCAAATCTACACGCAGAGCTAGATTTCTTAGTCGACAGGATAATTAGCTGGGCGATCAGGCCTCGAGTGTCTCCGCACTTGTATACGTATATCCCCTTTTGCGCTCGTGCCTGTGACGCACATGTGCGTCATCGAGAGCCTTAGCTCCACACGCTGATTGTTAATTCATCGGAGTATCTCCGCAACGAACTGATTTCAGGCCCCCCCACCTCCCGCTCGAATTCCGGCCGTGATTAACCGCCTTTTTACACGCTCCCAGTGAAAAACCGCCTCTACAACAGCGAGAGTTTAAAGCCCCGGCAGTGCCAAGGAGCTCTCTGGAGTAACGATTGTTTAACCAGTTCCCTCGGCGATTGTGTCCGCGCGCGCCAGCTATTTTCTAACGCCGCTCTCGAGAGTAATTGCTTGTTTTTTACGTTCGCGAGTTTCTGTCTGCGCGCTTGCATACAGCCGGAGAGCTCCGCGAAGAGCGCGCGAGCTGCTATCGATTCGCTCTAGACAAAAAGGTAGAGCTGCCGCTCTCTCGGCCGTCACACTCGTTATACACTTTGCGCCGCTGCCAGCTTACACACACCCACACACACACACAGCTCCAAACGAAAATTCTTTTTCCCGTGCAGCGCGCCTCTTTTCATCCCTGGCGGCGTGGCTTTTGTTGACGCTCGGTGTAGTCTACTTTTTTTTTTTTAACGAGCGTAGGCGACACTTTTTTAGAGAGGGAGTCGCCGCGGGATCATCGTCATTTTTCTGGTAAACGAGCTGTCTGCTGGATTTTTCGGGCTTTATTATGATGGGAGAAGGGCGCTGGGGTGTATACACTCGGCTGACCTAACCTCTTTGACTCCGGCTCTGGGTTTGATTTCAAAAGGATTAGCTCTGCGGCTTTGGAATCAGCGCTCTCGAGTGTAGTTTCGAATTAACAACGCGTTGCTAATGCTGCTATTTTTGCGCATTAGTCAAACGCATAAGCATGAATTATCCACGCACGCGTAACCTTGAACACTGAGCCGTATTTCATTCTCCTTTTTAATGCACTTCGATTAGCAGGAATCTTGGTTGAAAGAGTTTAAAGGGGGGATCGAACGGTGCTAAGTAAAAGTGCCGCATAATGCAAGTTAAATCAATAGTATAAACACAGTCGGTGTTTTTAGAGATAAGCGAGCGCGAGAAAGGGAGACAATCGCTTGCGCCGGAGAAACCTAGTTCGAGAACGAGGCTCGTTCGGTGCTCGTTCTCTAAAGCGAAGCTCGATAAGGTGAGATTGCTTTCATTCGGTAATGCTCATTTGGAGTCCCGACGGCTTGGGTTCTGTGTACTTTAAGGCTGTAAATTGAATTCTCTGGGAATGGCTTTAAGCGTTTTTATTTTAAACGGAGTTGATCGATGGGGTTGAGGGCGTTTTTAATTATAAATCGGGGAGGATAGGTTGATAACGGTGTGGTTTTATAATGTGAAGAATAAAGTTGTTTTGAACTGTATTATTTTGTTGTTTTGATGTGAAATTTTTATCATGTTGCTGATTATCGAGTGACGAATACAAATTAAAAAATAATTCAATTTGTTTTTAATTTATTGTATTATCTTTGTCTTCATTGTTAATAAGTGGCTTTTCGTATTTGTAATTTATCTCATACTTGAGTGGCACTAAGAGACTTAAATACCAAATAACAACTTGCTTAACTTCTAAAAATAGATTCTTATGGCCTAGTCATTGGGGACATGTAAATACACATGAAAAAATCAATCACAAGACATTATGCAGTATTAACAAATAAGAATCTTGTAAACACTAACAATGGAAAAAAAAATGCAAGAATGACATTTTTGTCGTTTTCAATGGCTATCATGACACCACACCGACCTCACCTAACTTTCACTCCAAAATAAAAAAAATGCAGCAAACCCACACTCCCAAAAGATTTCAAAATTGTATTTGAATATCTGATACAACAGACCCACGCTGGAAACCTAACCTCCATCTGGAGCCAGGGGAAATAACGAGCCGGCTGCACGTACCGCGCATGGCATGTGTACCTATACGTATATATGAACATGTGAACATACAAACGTACTGGTATGAAAAGAATATAAACTTTGTTACACTTGCAGTATTTTCCACTCTGTATTTTTATCAAAAACTGTTTTTAGAAAACAAGTAAAATATCTCGGGTCAAAAAGTACGTGTTCAAACATTTCAAAAGATTAAATGGAACTAAATCATTCTTAAACGCCCAATTACCATTAATTTGCGGAGATTAAATTTAATCATACATATCGCATATAAAACCGCTATCCTTTCACAAAATCGTCTCTCTCCCCGGTGTAAATTTCCGAAAAAAAACCACCGTGTGCATTTCTCACTTCACGCGAGCCTCAAAACCGTCAACTCCGCAATTAACCAAACCAAAATCGAACCAAAAAACCTTCCTTTCCATCTCCAAAAAAAAAATAACTAAAACTCCCAGCTGCACCATCCCAACAAAGAGCGAATCCGCGTAAAATCCCGAGAATCAGCATCGCGTGAGCGCTGTGCGTTTCACGTTTCACGTACAACTGCGTGCGCGCGCTCCTCGCTTCGTAAAAGGCCAATTAGGCCAGGCGGCGCGCGGAGAGTCAACGTGCAGAGCGCGACTCGTGAAGATCAACGAGCCGCCGCGCGCGGGAGGGGAAGTAGGAAGCGCCGCCGCGGGGCAAGCTCCTTTTTCCACACTAACCAACTTGCCGCCGAGGCGATACACCAAAGCATATAGCTCAGCAGCCCTCTCTAGGTGAAGTGTATTTAGGGCTGCGAGGCTGTGCCAATTTTTCGGGGATTTTTTTTTTTGGGGTAAAAGGGAGTGGATGCGGTAGCCTGGGGGTGAGAGGAGGGATGGTTGGATTGGAGCTTTGTGCTGGCGGGGGCGTTTTCGTGAGTGCCAGGATTGTTTAGGCATTGTTAACCCGGTTGCACGTGCTGAGGATTTAGTTTGTAAAGTGGGATTGTAAAGTGGGAGTTGTGTAAGGCGGGTTTGGAAGCTTTTTGGAAAGTTTTTAGGAAGTAAAAAGATGGTTTTCGAAATATCAGAACAGTTTTTTTCAAAATTTTTTTTTTTTATATTTATTATTTTTTCAACTGAACAAATTAATACAAAGTAATAAAAGACTCTATCCTCTACCAATAAAAAATTTTACAACACGTTTCATCACAAACCAAGTCTAAAACCTCATAGTAACCTTTCAACTCCAACCCATCCCATTAAAAATCACTCAAAAACAAACGAAACCCCATCCCCACGACTCCATTACAAACCGTACACACACACACCCGCCATAAAAACGTCAAGCTCCGTAAACACCCAACCGTACCTATACAACTCAACTCTCCTATATATGCAGATACATCCGAAAGGGTCGCGCTCTCCGATGCTCCCGGCTTCTCCCCTCGACTCTCGCTAAATTGACACCAATTTCCTCGGAGCATCGCTTCGCTCACGGACGCCGGCACAGGACGACGAGGCTTCATTTAGCTCTCTTACATACAATACACGCACAGCCGCTCTAGCCCACACACTCCAAACCTACTTTTTCCTTCTCCGCATTCTTCGAGTCGTTATCAGCGCGCTATCTGCCAGGGGCAAATCTTACGATTGCTTTCACTTCCGGTACACGCGGAGCGCAGAGATATATATTGTACTAGTTGGCCTGCGCTCGCGTCTGTGTGTTTCCGCTGCGCGATGCGTCATATCGTTTATATCTGTGGCCTGGTGATCTGTCGCGTGCGCGCACGCGATGTTAAAGAGCTGGGATGCGGTTCTTTTGTGCGCTGGGGAGCGATGACGGATGCTCTATTGATTTTCGAGCTGATCGGGTTATTTGGACGGGCGCGTGGATTTTTGTTTGGGATTGGGTTGCGTTGTAATTTCTTAAGTGTTGGGGGATAGTAGGTCGGAATTAAATGTTTTTATGTATGGAATTAAGCATCTATTTATCTCGATATCAGAGCGATATCGGTTTTATTAATGCATTAAAGTTTTCTTTGGCGACCTTAAAACATACGTAAATATTATGGAAAACGAGTTGACAGAATTAAACGACATTCGCGTGTCATTATTTGCCTTTTATCTGGATTATCAGAATTTATTTTCGGGCTCGCCAAATATTACTGTTAAGCTCCTTAGCCTCGGATTTTTCTCCGCGATAAACTTGAATCGCCGAGCCTCCGTTAACTTGCCGTTATCGCCGAGTTATTACGCAAAAAATTTTAATGCCAAGAAACGCGAACGCAAAGACGGGTTTCCTTGAAACGCGTTATTATCTTTATAAAGATATTTGCCGTAAAGCAAAACAATGTATAGCGCCTAGTTTTTGAATAATTTATAAACTGGCAAATAGATGCCAGAGAATGACGGTTTTATCGGTGACTTTATACGTAAAATATGATTAAGACGATAATTTAGTGCAACTGTAAATTCTAAAAGTCATGTAGACGCTCCTAAATTTCCATGTTTCTGTATAAAACAGTTCTAAATAAAACAAGAAAATAACCCAAAGATCAATCCCGTAATAAACAAAACTGGATTAAAATCCCCACAAAATCCTTCTAACCCAAACTCTACAGCATTAATCCTTCCCTTAATCAATAAACACATCCTTATCAAACACAAATCCGCCTCTAAGCGATACCTCGGATTATAAAACGGCTTCTCACCGCTTATGCCACTCGGCAAAGAAGCGTCAAAGGAAAAAAGGCACCTAGAACCCGTATATATATAGCTGAGCTTGCTCGAGCGCTAGTCCCGGAAATCGGTGCTTTTGCCAGTGAGCGCGCCTAGACAGAAATCGAGGGATTCCGCGTTCCGCCTGTAGCCCTCCGCCGCTGATTGTCGATCATCCGTTAGCCCCAAGGAGCAAGAACTGCTAATCAAAGCCCTGGCAAAAAGAGAGCGAATATAAAGTCGCTGTGGAGGCTGCCGCTGAGATTTTTACTGCTCGAGTTCGCCTCTTTTTTGCGGAGGTTGAGTAGCGGGGCTTAATGGCTTTTTGAGCGGAGATGGCTCGTTGATAATCTTTCGTTATCGAGATGAAGCTTGGTGGAAAGTGATTTGAATAACTGGAGATTTCGTTGGTTTGGTTCTTTTTTCTTTGAGGAGTTTGATGGAAGCGTGAATTTGTGGTTTGTCAACGCGTGTTTAGTCATTGTTTTAGTTTTAGCGAGCGTCGAAGAATTTGAAAGTCATGAGTGTTTCAAGATAAAGTTTGTAATTGCTCTTTTGTTGTCGACTTGGCGAGCGATACCTTGCTGTTTCAGGAAAATTACGTAACAATATTGTCACCTATTCAAATGTTTACAAAAACAAAATATTTTTTACTTTCTACGCCTTTGCACATTGTTAAGAATTTCTACTTAAATTTAAAGTTAAAAGTAACTTAGGTTTTTTCCACCAATATGTGATAAAAAAATTCAATTACATTCAAAATTAAATTAAAAATTTCAAACGCCCCTCTTGACCTACATAAAAAAACACCTCTAAAATTAACAAAAAAAAGGCTTCTCCCAACCAACTCACTTAAGAAGCCTCTCCACTCCAGGATCATCTCAAAAGAATCTTAAAAACCCGCCAAGACAACACATTCCCCTAACGACTTTACATAATCACAAACTATCCCCCCTCTCAAACCCAAACACTTAACTCTCCAAGTAATTCGATTCACCTCCGCTCCCGATAGTCCAACTAAAAACTCCGCAGGAAGATGAGAGTCACTGGCACCTCTCCGAGGCATTATTGCGTTGCGTAAGAAGGCTCAGGCCGCGCACGTGCGCGAATGTTTGCATCGGCATTCGCGCTCTCGAGCCCGTTAAAAGAAGGAGAGACGGAAAGGCTCGGGCGCAAAAGAGAGAAGTCGTCCGTGTGTCGCGCTCAGGCCAGGTATACTAGCTTTGCCACTCACGTGTACGCGCGCATGAGTGGGTATAAGAATGTAGATGCATATGGATCTGTGTGTGTATAGACACAGAGCGATTCCGGGAAAAAGGCGCACTGCTCGTTTTTTTTCCAGATCGCACCTGTATAATTTTGCCGGAGGATGCGACGGGGAGTGTAATGTTTCATGCATGTGTATATGTATATTGCAAGAGCCTGTTCTGGCATTGAAGTGTGCTATGGTACTGCTTTGGTTGTGGGTATAAGTTGAAAAGTGTTTTGACGGTGTGCGTGATCTGAGGTTGTAGTAGGTGAGCGAGTTGTGAAAGGGTTGCGCGCTCGCTTTGAAGTCGAAGTTTCTCCGGCCGTGACTCTTCTGTTGTTGAAGTTGGGAATGACGTAGTTTGCGGTTTTGGGATTGTTAAATAATGCATTAGCGTGAAGGTATTCTGGCACGCGGTCAATCGATTGAATTCAGCTTTTAGAGAAATATATTGTGATATTAAATTAATAGTGTTTTATGCATTTTCCGCGATATATATCTTTTGATAGAAAGAAACTAGATCATTCCAATCGCATTAGCGGAATAAATTTCATTTTGCCCCGCACGAAAAACATTCTATAAATTCAAATTTAAATAGGCATCATCAATCAACGTTATCACAGCGGCGTATCTTATTACGAGTAAGATATCTGAAAACGGCGTAATGCAGCGAATCAGAAACGGTAAATGCGTTCGCATTATTCGTTTCATTAGTCCAGTTGCTTTCAATGTCCATGCGTATAAACGAGCTTTATGCACTCGCGTTCATCTACACCAAACCATTATACAATTTATCGTCCCGCTCTCAACTAGCCCAGAAAACCTTCAGGCTCAAAACAATGAAAGCGTATTAAAAAGTCATTAAATTTACGAAATTTATCGCCTCCTTTCCTATATTAAACGCGCAGTAAATTTAAATCAACGCACAAAGCGCCAGACGCCCCGATAAGAGTAGGTCATCACCGCCTCTCTCTCTCGGTCACATATTTTAGCTCCGCGCGTCCCGATATAGAATAATCCATCCTATACTCGTACCCATCGATTTTTTCACACCGCGTACGCAAAAGAAAAACACCGCATCAAACACTTCTCATCCCCGAGATTAACGAATAACATTCAATTTCCCATCTCCCTTGAGTATTAAAAAGTGCAGAGGCTCGCTCAGTGTCTTCCGCGTCGTGCTGGTACAACTCTGCAGCATGTACCTATCCACCTGCATTGACGTACAGTCGAGCTGCATAATACACGGGGCGCGCCGCGGGGGGAATAGAGGAGAGGGGAAAAAAAATAATACGATGAAAAGTTGGCGCTTGAAGAGTCGTTCTCTCTATCTTTCTCCCGCTGAATGCTGGAGCGGCTCCAGCACACTCGAGCATTAATGCGAAGATTACACAGCGCGCGTTTCGAAATTTCAAAAAGTCCAAGCTCGGCTGTGGAGCTGCGCGCACACTTGCCAGGACGACTGCTGGCTTTGCTGTGTTTGCTCTGGGAATATAAGCGTGCAGTGTGTGCACAATGCTTGCTTTTTCGATTAAAAAAAAAAATTATCGCGTGCGTTCGCTTTTTTGCGCAGTTGGTTGGCTGGCTCAAATATGTTCAAAGCCGTTTGCAGTGGTGAATGAGTGGTATTAATTATTTAAATGCTCTTGGTATGAGTGGAGGATTTTAGTGTTTGAAATTGAAATGATGAGAGCAGTTACTGAAGATTAGATGTTGTCTTTGAAGTAAATAAAAATTTTTTAATTAATCATAACGTTATGGCATTAAATTTGTGGCACATATGTAATCACGAGCTTAGTAATTATTTCCAGTAATTGTAATTTCAGTTAATATCATAGACGAATCAAACAAAATTTAATTAACAGATACAATTAAAACGAGGGAATTCCTACACAACAATTCACATCCCACATCGTCCCACCCACCTCAAAGAATCCAATTAATTAAATAACATCAAAACGATCATCATCACGTCACGTCCATCAGTATCCCAGCCAAAATACCCCGTCAAAACACCCACCTCATAAAACTCCAATGCTCATCATCAAACCTTCAACCTCCCGACTCCCCAAGGTTCTAAAATAACTAAAACAGCAGCCTACAAGCTTGCAGCGGCCTAAAGTGGGTTAAGCCCTCCTCAGCAGCGGCGCCTTGTCTTTCAATTTCGCCTCGAATCGATGAGATTATTTCCATCCTGTGCCAAAAGGCCCTCGCCACAGTCAGCGCTCTTCGACATTCAGCTCTGCGCGCATCACGTCGCGCGGCCTAGAACGGGCCTCTGTAATTCGCGCGAGCTGCAATGCCAGTGTGCCAGTGTCGGCTTATATATACATATGCAGAGCTGCAGTTCTGTCCTATACATAATCCAGCGAATGCTCATACATGCACGGAGACTTCTACCTTCTGTGTGTGGAGGAGAGAAAGAGGGACGCGGTTATAGGTCGGAGGATGGCTCTGGCAATGATTTGGCGGCAGGCCAGATGGGAGGTATAGATCTTTGGAGAGGCAGTTTGCAATCAGTTATGGAATTTCTGGGAAAGGAATGGTGGTAAGGGAGGAGGAGGAGATAGGTTTGGTGTTACGGGGAGTTAATGTTTTGGAATGCCGATTATAGTGGCGGTTTCTTTTCTTGATGGTTTGTCGTAAAACTGTCGGGATGGAATTATTGTTCTACTTGCGCGGAGGTATATGATTTGTCGGACTTTCTACAACGGGATTGAGTGAAAGGATTAGAGGAAAGCTGGATGGTAAATATGAGTGGAAGTGTTTTTATATAGAGGTGCGTAAACATGTCATTCGCGGTTCAATTCTATACAATTTTCTACCATCATACCGATCTAATTAACATTCTTTACAGATCAAAAATTTTATATTTATACCATCTCGAAAATAACTCCCCAACACACCACATCAAACCTCTTAAACTATCTCCAGACACCTACTCTCTCACACTCGCAACCTCAGCTCCCATCGCTCCTCGTAAAGCTCACGTCAAATCAACGCCCGTCGAGAGCCGGCTGCAATCCTTCAAGCCCAGCATTACCCCCGGCAACTCCAGCGCGATACGCAAAGCCGATCTCTAAAACGGGAATCGCCACAACACTAGCCTACATCAAAGTTCGTCGCCTGGTGCAGCTCGTATATATATACTTGTTGCGCTACCTCCTCCACCTTTCCTCGCCAGACTACGCGCTCCGAGAGGCTCGGATTTTCTTTCTCTCCTTCCGAGGTCGACGTCTCCTCACGCAGCATGACGAATATACGCGCGGCACTTGGCTCTCGACGCGCGCGCCAAGCGGTATAACTGGACCATCGCGATAACGACGGGAAATTCGCTCTGGCGTATATTTCATCAGCTTGAGGGGGGGGGGGATAAGGAAGAGGGTGTGTGTTTGTCGCGAGGGGAGGCAAATGTATAAGCGGGAGTGTGTAGGGAGTGTGGGTTTTTACGACGGGGGTGCAGCGAGTCAGCCACGAGTCGGTCAATGAGCCGGTTCGTTATACTCCGTTAGAGCCGGGAGCGAAAAATGCGCTGGCTGCAGGCAGTGCGTTGACCTATAGCGTATGTTGAATTTTGAAGTTGGCGGGGGTGGTTGGTTAATGCGCTGTTGTGAAGGCTTGACAAATTTGTGTTTTGGGTTGAAGATTTGTTTGAATGCCAGCTTGTAGTTATAGTTAGCTGTTAGTTGTGTGACTGACTCTAGTATTTACATATGTACAGATTTGAATCGTCGTAAAAATAAATTGTTAGATATATTTTATTTATTTTTCGATATGCAATTCACATTAATGCGACAATCATAATTGTAAGTTATTTACTAAAGCATGCTAATACGAAGCCTCAAATCAATTAAAAACTCTCCATTCAACAACATCCAAAAAAACACACGCACCCATCCATCATCCACATCAAATCAAACCAAACCACACACAACAAGCCCACAAACTCTCCGACAATCAAGCCCCGTCTTAATCGATCCGCCCACCTTCGCCACCTCGTTTACTGCCACATTGCCAAAATCGCCGCTCTCCGCTCGCTATGTGCCATTCAACTTTCAGCTCTGCTCACGCAAGTCAAGACCGCAGAGCCAGAATACACACGTACAAGCCGGCCGCGAGTTCAGCTCTCTCGCATACTCCGGAAGCGGGGGACACCTTACTGGGCCAGCCCAAGCGTGACCGAGGTGCTCGATGAGCTCTCTCGCTGGCAGCGCCCCCCCGTTGCCGGCTGCGTGTATATATATGCGTGCTTGTATCCTCCTGTGGAGGAAAAAGAAGGAAAGAAAAGGCGAGAGCTGCCGGTAGTGCGTAATAATCGCGATCGTTTCTTTTTATTTCTTTGCTTCTTGGTATGGTTGGCTCGGAGGTGGAGGTGCTTCGGAGTGGATTAGGCTGGATGGGTGTTGATTTCGGGAGGTGTTGAGGGGCGATTGACGTTAATTTGGAGCTGTTTGGGATGTTGGTGGGAGAGGGGGGAGATGGTTTTTGCGTGAGTTTTATTGCTAAGGAAAATTTTCGAGGTGTGAGATTACAGTTATGGAGTCGTAATCGAAAAATATTTTTATTAGAAATTTAATCTATTTTAGTACACGGTGGTTCTTTATTTAAGGATGTAGGTCGATGTCAGACTGAATTAAACTTGTATTTTCGCTTTTAGTTGAAAACCTTTGAAATAAAAATTATCAAGTGCAAACAGACCTAAATTCAAAGCCACGATTCAACGCGCGCGTGCGTTTGCAATATTGCGACTCCTGTGCTGCAATTCACCAGGAAATGCTTTCACGTCGCGTATCGATTTTTCCGTATCAAACGTTCTATTAAATGTAGCAGTAAAACATTTGCTTTTAGCTGTAATGCCTTTTTTACGTTCTTATAACATATGTAAGTCATACTGATATTTAATGTTTAATTTTGACATTAAAAAAAACTTTTTATTTTTTTTTTTTTGAAGAAATTCTATTTCTTTATTTAATAATTTTTCTTCAATGCAACCCAAACGAGTTCGCCTACATTTTTTTCAGATAGAAAATACTTAAAGCATCACTTCATTCACCACTTCATTCAAAAGCACCTTCCCTCTAACAAATCACGCCAATAAACCAAAAACCCCTCTTAAATTACCTCCACTCCAGCATCCCAAAATCCTCTCACCAACAAATCAATCGCTAACGATCCCATCGATCCCCCGACTATAAAACCAAACACACTCCTCTCAGGCAAAGCTCCCGTAAAGCCATCAGCTCTCTCTCTCTCTCTCGCCTCAGCCCCGCAAGTGTATTCACCTCGGCTCTCTCTCCATTTTTCTCCTCCTCCGCTCTCTCGTGTATTGTATCATAGGTGCAGAAACGCGCGACGCTCTCACGTATACACACATACACTCTGCTGCAGCCTAGACTCACCCGCTTCTCTCTTTCTCTCATCTTCAAGAGCGAGCCCAGAGAGAGAGAGAGAGAGAGAGCGCGATATCGCGCGCAAGAGAGAGCACTACGCCCCTCTTTCCCCGACAGTTGGCAGTCGGCTTGATCAATATTGCAAGAAGACGTACGCGCCCGGCGCGCGCACGCTGACTCTCTCTCTCTCTCTCTCTCGAAAACCTGCCTCCCTTTTTTTTGCAAGCGAGACAGCTCGCCTGGATAATGTATAATGCACGCACGCGCACCTGCCGGAGCTTGTGTGCGTACGTATGTTTCTGGACGTAAGCGTGCAGGTTGTAAGTTTGTATAATGGTGTGCGTCTTTAATCCGGGGAGAGCTGCTTTTCGTTTGCGGAGAGGTTGGAGGGACACGAGGCAAGCAGATGCTCCTTGTGATGCTCTGCGGTTTCGCGGCTTGTGGGAGGAGGGGGGGGGATGTAATTGGAGATTCGAGGGGGGAGCTGGTTAGTTTTTGTGACGGGTCGGTTGGAATTTGGGTTTATTGGGGGATATTGTTTAATTTTTGGGAGTGTGGAGAGGAGGATTAAGGTTTGGAAATGTAATTACGCGGATGGGTTGCGATGTAATTATTGTGAGTGTTATTTCATTAGAGTAGTTTCCGAGAGGCTGGTGCTCAGGCTGGAATATTACTTCTGCGCCGATGGGAAAAAATTAAAAACGCAATTATAACGCGAACGTATTTACATTTACAACATTTTCACGTTTAAACATAGTTTTCAACGCTCCTGAAGTGTAAAATTTCAAAACTCACTTTTCCGCCTCGTCCAAGACGATTTACATGCGTTTCGAAAAATCACATTTTTCCGCTTGTAAATAATCCCAGCAGAAAGGGGTAACCAGGATAAAAAGGCCGGAAGCCCGCATTTTCGAAAAACACAATTTCGCACAATTTTTTTTCACGCTCGCGTAATCAGATTAAAGCCCCGCGGGGAGGAAAAGAGTCAAGCGCGCGCGCGCGCACACTGAGGCTCGGCGCGTTAAAAAGTGTGTTTTTTTTCTCTTTTTCTCTCTCTTTCTCCTTTCAATGTTCTCGCGCTCGAGTGATCCTCGCGTGAGAAGAGCCGCCGCCGTTGCAAAGGCGCCAGAAGCAGCGCGTTTTCCTTTTTGAAGGCAAAGGGTAAGCTGCCAAGCTCGCTTCTCTCTCTCTCCTCGCTCTTCAAAGGACGCATGCATATGGATGGTCATATCTCTTGTTCGCTCACTGCTTCGTTCAGGATTGAAAACTACCACTTTTTTTGCTTATTCTGGGTTGAAGGGGAGTTACGCGAGGGTCTGGGAAATCGTTAAGTTCACGGAAGTATTTCGCGCGTCGGTTGCGTTCGTGCGAGGGCTTATGGGTTTTAGCGAGGATCAGCTGTTAGATATCATATGTTGCTTATTTTCTTTTCTTGCATTGTAATTAATTCATCGCTACTAAGAACTGAATGAAAAAAGTAATAAAACAAATGTGTCAAAGCAAACAAATTTTAATAATGTTTTTACACCCTCTCTAACAGCAAAATTTCTCGCTAACGACTAATTAACCCTAGCGCTTTCAAAAAAAGCAAAAATCAGCCCGAGCGTCACACCTCAAACCCACCCAGCCTCTCCATTCCCTTTGACAAGCTCACATCACCCGGCTCCTTCCAAAACATGCATTAACGAGTGCACAAGTAAATGTACCTATAAGTGGCCCGAGTAGTGGGCCCACGCACTCGAGACGTCTTCTTCTAACTCCAAGAGGCCCACTAGAGGTCATCTTGAGCCTCAAGTTCGAATTCCCCAGCGAGGAGACGCAGAGTCGCATCGTTGCTTTTTCACCCGCGCGCGCCAGACTCGCCCTTTTTGCCGCGATATTCGCGCAAAAAGCGTATTGAGATGGATGCCGGCGCAAAAAGTTGAGGTTATGGGCCCCCTGAAAGAGCGAGCGCGCTCGTCATGCCTCTAATGCGCGCGGGTTAATGCAGAAATACGGCCTGACTTCGCTGCCGCGGTAATAACTCAGAGGCATGCTTTTTTCGAGCTGCTTTGACGAGAAAACATTTCTCTCGTAAGTAGCGATGCTATTCGAAGCTAAAGGATTGATGGGAAAAAGTTTGATGCTCGCGGTTGCGCTCTTTGTTTATTAATGGTTACTGGCTACTGTTGCCGACGTTCACGGTATAATAAATAGATAAACCGATGATTAATACATACAAGAGACAGAACACACAAAGAACCAGCGGAAATGTACTCGCTAAACGCAGCTGATTCTATCTTGAATTTACAGCCTCGCCGTTGCACGCCAGCTACGAATAGCTCAATTGCCATTAAAGTTCGCTAGAAAATCACATGAAGCTGAAAGCTGGGCGCGAGCAAGGACCTCGTAAATGTCGTGTTGCGAGAGTTTAACCATGTTACGGGTTCACGAGAGCAAGCGTCGAGAGCCGCTATTTTGGAATATATAAGCCAAGCCTAATGCGCTTAGCGATTAATCAAATTCCGAAGGCTTGGGGATTAATTATTTTCGCGGAGTACGAATTCACGCGCCATCATCGCTATTCGCTTTTGTGTTAATGTTTTCATAAAATGGCAATTTGGTACAGCTAAACGCGCGTTTACGGATAAATTTATGTGTAATAATTTTTCCGCTGCATAAAGGAACGACCGGCATTTTTCATTTTCCGCTTACGCATTACTGCAGTTTTCTTATTAAACATTCTTGAGAACGACGAGGCATTACGAAAAATAGAATGAATTTCAAATTAAAGCCCGGAAGACAGAGTTTTAATTTAACCCGGCCGGCATTCCCTCTTCGCGAAATATTAAAAACTTCCTCTCCTCGCGCAAAAAACTCATCCATTCCTCAGACGATTCCTAAAATTGCCAAATCGATTAAATACCCTTCCCTTTTAAAAAAAAAGCGCAAGCTCCAGACGGTGATTCTCTCCATCTGCTTCGTACACTCCCACGCTCGTATCGATCCCTGTAGCAGCGCGCGTTGCCACCTATAAATTTTCGTCGAGAGCAAAAAGAGCGTTTATAGCAAAATATATATATGTATATACTGTAAAGGAGAAGTCGGCGAGGAGACGAAGGATATCGAGATGATATCACGCCGAGCCGACGAAGCCAACCACTTGACCTCGGCTGCTGCGCGGCTATTTACGGAAGCAAACGGCTGCACATTCGTGCACGCGCTCTCCTGGGGGGCTTTTCGACTTTTCACTTTCCCGCGCGCCCGCATTATATTTAGAATTCTGGACTGCGAGTGGGTATGTGAGCTGCTCGAGCGGTAAGCGATGATCTTTCTTTAATTTTGAGGAGGGGTGTGAGTGAGGAAGAAAATTTTTTTCCTTGTTTTTGTTGTTTTGTTATACGCTTGTTTTTGATGTTTTTGGATGGTTGGTGAGCTTTGTTGACGGCTCTCGTGTGGATGTCGGCATTTTTCTGGCGTGGTTAATTTTGAGTGAGTTCTTTTGAGTTTGACATGACGTTGGGTGGCTTATTAAGATGTTTGGGATTCTTTTTTCTGTATGGACTGCGGGGTAATCTACCCGGTTTTAGTGTAGCGTAGGCAAGAATGTTTACTGGAGATGTAAACATACTTTATGAGCGTGGGTTCTTACTTACTCGTTTCATATTACACTCTAAAATTCACCGTAAGCTAGATTTTTTAAAGAGTTAGCAAACGTTTGTATAGTTTACAACACACAATCTTCATAAATCCTTTAATACATATCTTTTCTATTTCCACATAACCACAAACCTCTATCAATTCAACCAGCACATTATTCCAATCATTATTTCATAATTCTACTCCAAAACCGCCCATTCGCTCTACCCAATCACACCCACTCCGCAAAGCCTCACCGCCTTTACAACCGATCTCAAAACCCATTCCCGTCACTTCCACCCTCCATTTCCCAGCGCATCTCAAAATTAAGTCAGCGCGCATCCCGCAGAGCTAGAAACACGAGTCCCACCGACCTAACATCCCACTGATTTTCTCATCAGCCAAGAAATACCTCTCCAACTCGCGTAAAACACACAGCCAGAGCACGGCTGTAGAATAGAGTCGAAACATATAGCGTGCTGAGCCACTGCACGCATCGCACAGCCCGTAATTATAATGCAGGCTTCTCTTTGTAAAGCGCGAGGAATGCGCTTCGCTCGTCTCCGCGATGATCGCGCGGCTGGTTCCCGGATGGCCGCGCATCGACCTACATGCGCGCTTATGTACAGCTTATATAGTTCGATCTTGAATTATGCACGCGATGTAATTTAATCGCGGAGCTTGCCGAGATTTGGGAGAGGAGGTGGTGTATATGTGGGTTGATGAAGGCGGGGCCGCGTGATTATGTTACGCGCGCGAAGCGAGGATGTTTCCGAGGCGAGCTAGAGGCAATGTACGATAAAAGGAGAGGCGGAGGTTTGTGTATAGGGGAGATTGCCGAGCGCTGTTTTGCCGAATTTAGCGGAAGTAGTTTGTGAGTGAATTTTTGTAATTGAATTTTTGGGCCGAGTAACGTTAATAAATAATTGTTTACTTAATCTCTGGTAATATTGAATCTTATTATTTTTACAAAATTGACTCACACAGTTCGAAATTGTTATGCAGAACCTAAATAAATATATAAATTAAATAAAAAAACACAAATTTAATTAAATTGCATTAAATGTAACTAAATACACTGTTTATTGGTACAAATGTAATTAAAACGGAGCTTTTGCCTTTTATTTACACTTATTTTTTTTTTTGTAAAATTATTTTAAAAACAAATATTTCGTAGTTAAACATATAAAGATTATCCAATATTTGTGTATTTGATTTATCTTGTTTATACTACACACAAAATTCTGTGTTTACATTAAAACCAATTTCAATCTCTCTACCAACAAAAACTAAAAAAGACTCCATTCAATAGCGATTCATACAAAAATTTCAACATCCAAGCAGGCATTCGACACATTTGTCGATATATACGACTCCGGTCGCGTGCGCTCACATAGAGCGCCGGCAAGCTCTTTACGGCACGTAACTAGCGCGGAGGCAAGCGAGCCTGATCGCCCACTTTTAGGTCGACCGGTTCGCCAATTCCTTCAATTTATGAAGAGCCCGATAGAAAACATCGTCGCTTGCTCGGCTACCTCGAAACGGGAGCGTTTTAGCTCGACTTGCCGACTATTACGAGGCTGCTATATTGAAACTGCGAAATTTGCTGTGTTGTTATGGTGGAATTGTGTTCGGATGGTTTTTGAATTAGGAAAGTATAGCTTGACGGTGAATTGTTGGGATGATGTTTTCTATTATCGATTTCTAATAAACAGAGATGATTGTCAGGAGGAGCGAGGCTTACGTGACTATGGGGCATTAATTACTACGCGCGGAATAATTTATAGGTAGATTTATAAATCTTGGCTTATGTGAATGTGCTGCGTACACGCTTTTCACGTCGCCGAAGAGATCTATATTTATTATTTTGTGATGAACTCGTTTGCTATTTATATTCGAAAAATACACGCGTCTATTCCGAATTTCTTTTTACAAAGCATCAAAACTCGTTTTTGTCAACACGACAATTTCCCTCGTTTCCTCCTCAACTCACCGCAAAAACGAAGCTAATTACCATCCCCATACAACTTAACACTCGATCCCAAACGCCTTTAAATCACACACCGCTCCACTATCTCCCCGCCTTCTTACGCAATCCTCCGCATCTCGTCCTCCAGACATCCTCTGCCGCAAATCGAGCGATCATCTCCTACGTACCCACATTCAAACCCATCTTAAAAAAAAAAAAGAAAAAACTCCAGCGCGGCCAAGGCCAGAGCATACATACCCACACACATATACGCATACACGCCGAGAGAGCATCAGCCTCGCGCGTAACTTCGCCCCGCTCTTCCGCTCTGAATGAACATAAAGAAGGCGCGTGGGAGCTCGCCGGCTGTAGGTAGACTCGCGCACGCGAGCGCGCAAATGATAGCTCCTAGAGGTGCTGACCCCTCGCTCTATGTGACTTGAGACGAGGGGCTGCCTTCGTGATTTCGTTTTCGACGGATAGTTATGGGAGCGTCGCGAATTAGCCGGGGAAGTTCGGGATGGAATAGCGTGCGGTCGAGGTGGTGAGCTGAGTGACTGTGTATACGCTCTCTGGGAGGAGTAATGAGTGGGAGGGATGCTAGTCTCGTTGTCGAGTATGTATGTGTATAGTTGGGATTTTGAGGTGCCGAGGATGCTGGTGTGGTTTACTGCCTTGGGTTTTGGGAGGTTGGAGGTGTATTAATGAGGGATGTTGTGATTGTTTCTGGGTGTATGAAAGGTTTGTGAGCGTTTTGGAGGGGTGTTGTGTGGGTTGGATGCGAAATAATAAGCGTTTTAAAATTAAAACTGTGTTTATTACTTAAGAGCGAGGAAAGAGGTTGGTTGATGAAATTACTGCAGCGTAAATTCTAGCTTCCAAAGCGTCATATAAAAAGAAGTCGTATACAAACCTTAATTAGCCTACTATTCTATTTCGAGCTGCGCTTGAAATGTCTTTTAGCGATATAGTATATCTAGAGTTCGCAGTGTAAAAGTAGTGCAATTAAGTTTTATTTGAAAAAAGATAAGCCTTGCGTTTTTTTACATTGTTATTACGCTGGTATTACCGCTGCATAATTGCATACGAAAATAAAAAAAGTTATACTTATCTAAGCCTTTGTTCCATGATTAAAAAAAACTTTAGTTTTAATACATCTTAATCCTTCTGTCTAAAACTGAAAGAGTTAAAAACGACTTATGTGCACAAACAGAATAAGTGGTTTTCACATAAAATAACTGATGTTTTACTCTTTCAGAATTAGATAATGATTCTCAAAGTAGACCCACATCTCAAAAAACCAATCCAAACACCAACAACTAACAACAATTTTAAAATTTCAGGTGTCGCAGCATCGGTGAGTCGTCCGCGGTCTCGCGGTGCGCGGAGTAGTGAGGCCCGCGGCTGGCACATCCCAGCCGTGCTTGTCGCAGGTGCGCGCGGCGTCAGAGAGGACGAAAAGCGCGCTCGCGCCAAATAAACACCGCTACGACGACTAGCCAGCCGAGAAGCCCGGCATTATGCCGCTGCCCAAGCGGGTGGTCGAGCCGGTGCACGTGGCCCGCGGCACCATACCCGAGGACTTCCCGCTGCCGTCGGAGCTCGAGGCGGTCACTAACGGCACCCTCGCCAACACAATCAGGCAGCTGTCCAGCCTGTCCAGGCACGCCGAGGACCTGTTCGGCGAGCTGGCCAAGGAGGCGCACGGGCTCAGCGACAGGGCCAACTCGCTTCAGGCCAGGATAGACAGGCTCGCCGTCAAGGTCACCCAGCTTGACAGCAACGTCGAGGAAGGTGAGCTGTGCGGTTTTTGTCGGTAGAAAAATTTAATTGCGATGAGTTGAGGAAGTGAAATTAAAAAGAAACTTGAAAGCACTTGTTTATTCATCCGTTTAATTTTCTCACGGCAGCTGAAGCAAGCAACTCGCGAAACAACTGGAAAATTAAAACAAATCCTCGAAGCGCCGGAATCAATAATCCCAACCATAATTCAGCACTAACTCAATGAACCAGTCCTAATTTAACTTCCAAAGTAATCTCCACTCGCTCAATCCTATTACTCCCCTGAACTTCCTCCCTAGCTCTGACCTCCTCTGCATTTTATCGTCTCGCGCCAACAACTCTCTAAACTTTCTCCGTTTTCCCTCGCGCCCGCTAATTCATTCTCTCTTTGCAGTCTCGCTCCAAGACATTCACATGCGGAAAGCCTTCAAGAGCTCGGTGGTCTTCGACCAGCAGGTCGTCTCCAGGGACACGATGCCGACCGCGATGCTCGAGACGTACCAACAGTGCGACACGCCGCCGCCCCTCGACAAGCTCAACGTTTACAGGTGATGTGTTATTGTTGCGCTAGTTCCTGGCGCACGCAGTTGGATTACTCGTGGGAAATCAGAGCGACTCGTTCGAGGAAGCCAGTTTTTTTTTTTTTTTTAGTTTTTTTGTCGGGGAAGCTCGGGTTGATGGTGTTGATTCGGCTTGGAGTGAACGGCGGAATTGGATTTTGTAAAAGTTGAATGGAGGGATGATTTTATTGGCTTTTTTGGGATGGTTCGAATTTTGAATGGCTTTCGTGAATTCGATGAATCGATAATAGAAAGTTATAAAAAAAGTATGTGCATTTGAAATGAAAAAGTCTTCAATTCAAATCAAATTTTTTTTCGCTTAATTGGAAAAGTTTGGATAGTAAAATCTTTTATATTCTCTAAACGGAAAAATGGCTTTCGCTCCGAATTTCCACGCTCGCCGATACGAAACTTTCTCTGAACATTCTCGTTATTGTTGCCATTTCGCCTTGCAGGGAGGACGGAAAGGACGGCTTAAAGTTTTATACCGATCCCAATTACTTCTTCGACTTATGGAGTCAGGAGATGCTCAAGGATACAGAAAAGAAATTGCACGACAAAGGAAAGAAGGTAATGTCATTTGCTAAACTTTTGTGCATTAAAATTTTTTTGCGTACCTCGATACGACAAATTTTACTTGCAATTATTTAGAAATTTCCAATCTAAAAGGTTCTTTTAAGTTAAACGTCTCGAGAGCTAAATTTTGATGGAGAAAATTTTTCTTATCGAGGTATACGAAGACTTTGAAATACACAACATATAATATATACATACAAAATCTATATAACAAAACTATTATAAAAATGATATTTTAACAATTGAAACTCTGTCCCCTTGGTTATAGACCGAGTCAGAATATGCCGAACCGTTCAGAGAGGCAAGTCGATGGTTTGGATCTTTGTAGTTTTATACACCCCATCATCTTTAAAAAAAAAAGTTTTTCTTCTACGAACTGAAAAATTAATTGTTTTTTTGATATCATACTCACTCACATATAATTTCGAATTTCACCTTGTGTGTGCGTGGTTTTCTCATTAACCAGTGTTCTCTTTTATTTTTGGCTAATATAAACATAGTTATACAGTGAGTTGCTCTAGCTGCTGGCTTTACGAATTACATACTTTTAGATACCGCTCTCATAGTATTAGCTGACAAATTATGCATTTCTTACATGTCTATACATATATTTATTCGTGTTTTTATCCCCCCTTTTCAATATTTCTATTATATTCACTTTTATGAAAGTATATCACACCTTCATAAATGGAGTCATGTATAAAGTCATGTGATCATTCACTTCTCATTCTCATCAATGACATATACACAATCACAGAACAATAAAGATTTATCATACAATCATTTTACGTACTTTTTCCCTTTTTTTATGGTTTGCACCGAAGGAATCGAATTAGTCATGTGTCTATATGCATAGTTTTGTAAAGTTAATGCGTAGCGTTTAGCTTAACAATCGGTTGTGAAAAACCGAATCGCTTTTTAATTAAGGAGACATGACTACTCTCATTTCCTACCGACTTTTTGCTTGCGGAGCCAACTGATGACGATTCGAAATAAATGAAAAGTATTAAATTGCTTTTCTTATTTATTTTAGTAAAAATTCAAGCAATTTAGTACAGTTAGATGCGTTAGTTTTATTATGATTGCTAGAAAGAGCTTTATAGAGCTTGAATTTCTACTTTTTATACTAAAAGAATATTCATTATACAATTAAAAATTACTGACGTTTTAATGAGCAGTAGTTTACCTTGACTCGGTAAAAATGTTCTTGACTAATGGAAATTAAAGCATTTTTTACAATTTATTTTTCTTGTGAAACTTTTTACAACTGACTACTTTTTAAAATGAATTTTTCAAAGCTTTTAGAATACAAAAGATAATTTGTTAAATGCACTTTGGTATTGATATTTTGTTCATGTTTATGTTTCTTTACACAAGCATTGTTTGAAAAAGTTATTGTTAAAGTTTATATAACCACCTCAACACGTGATAATCACAAAATCCAGAATTATATTTATTACCTAAAATATTAATTCAAACACTAACAATTAAAACAGATTCATTCAAAACATTTTTCGACTGCATAGTGCAATTGGAGTGGTAAAAATAGCCGAGCTTTATAGAATAACAAACAAAAAATGTTTTGTAAGAATCAACACTCTCTTTCAACTTACCCTATCTACACCATTTCTTCTTCAAAACCAAACAAAATATCAATACCCCCGCGTAAAATCATCAGTCCGGCTCCACGATCAAGCACCACGAATAATTTCCGAGTCGAGCTTGCACTTTGTAAAAAAAAAGTATTCAACGAACGTCGACTAATCCCAGCCCGAGATCCGACTAACACTTGCTCTCTTGTTCTTCTTCCATCGCGCCAACAGCCTCACAGGCCTCGGAACGAAGGCGGCAGCGGAGGTGGCGGCCGGCACAAGAAGCGCGTGAGGCAGCCTCACAATACCCGCGAACGTCAACGTCAAATTGCCGTCGGCCACGGCGAGTACATCATGCCAGCCCAGGGGATCCAGTACCGAGCGCCTCACAGTATACCGGACGAGGCGCTGCTGGGCATGGTGATGACGGAGCCGAGGCCGCCGAGGCCCAACAGCATCGAGCTCAGGCGCAGCTATCCGCCCGAGGAGCACCAGCTGTACAGTCCGCCGATGTCGGAGCACTACCGCGCTGCGAATTACGCAGGACAGGTGGGTTGGGAGAGTTTTTTTACGCGAGGAAAATGTGAAAATGTTGGTTTGAGGTTAAGGAGTTTTCGGAACTTTGAAGTCTGTAGTAAACTGTGTTTATGTTTATGGTTATAAAATTTTTAAAGTTTTTAGAAGTCTTTATGTTTGTTTCTCAATTTAATTCGCACGAAAAAAAAAATTCCACATATAAAATAGTTTGCATTATTTATATTATATTTATTTTATAATGTAAATTACGTATTATACATACTTATATTCTTTTTTTTTTTTAACAAAATTTGTATTAAGATGTAAAGCTTGAAAATATACTTATAATTATTATTTCAAGTTACAAATTAATTTTAAAAGGCGAGGCTTTAGGGTTAAGAAATTATAAAAGTTCCTTTGTAAATTATTTATAAAATTGCTTTGGCTAAAAAATTAGTTCTAAATAGTCTGTTAAAAAACTTTTTTGTTGTCTTATTATTATTTCTTAATACTTTCTAAGTTTATATTCAGAATATACAGAATTTTTAATATCTTCTTTTATCATATTTTCACAGGTTCCGGCTTACGAAGACAGCGCGTACGGCTCGCATTATGCACCAGGTCAGGCGCAGTCAGGAAGCGACACGTACCAGAGTCCCGGTGGTCCGGGCACGCCGAGCAGAGGCGGCAGGAACCGGCCCTCGCAACCTCCGCCGGCGCCGCCTAGCAACGCCTCGAGCAACTCGACGCCAACGATCGCATCCGCGAACAACACGCCAACCAGGGGCAGGTCCATGAGTACTGGCAGGGACACTCTGCCACCACCGCCACCACCTCCGGGAGAGACCATGTCGCCGCCTTCGATGAATGGTTAGTATAAGTGTTAGGATATAAAGTATAGTTAAACATTTTTTGTGACGATGTGACGAATTTTGATATGCCAAGAGAACTTTGTACTTAATATTAATATTATAAACTTAAGAGCTTTGTGCTTGTAATATCATGGGTCCACAATTGAAGGTCGCTATCACTCACTGTAAGATTTATCAAACGTACACGATCGATAGATTCAAACATTTATAAAACATGACAAGCAACGATAATACATATTGTTAACATTACATAGTAAGTAATTATTTTTTATAAATGAACTCAAACTTATGAATTTTTTTAGGCACGCTCCCGTCACATTTACTTAGTCGAAATGGCAGCCGTTCGAACAGTCCGCTGCCAAATCACCAATCGACTCCGACGTCGGTGCCAGTGACTGGAATGGTAGTACCGGGTGGTGTCCATATGGGCCAGATGGTGCAAATGGGCGTAGACGAGACGGAATCCGCGGTTCAGGACTTGCCTCCGCCACCACCAACTCCGGATCCGGCGCCACCACGTGCGGCCTCACCGCCATGCAATATACCACCACCTCCGCCACCTCCACCACCACCGCCTATTTTGAACGGGCCTCCGGCGGCACCCCCACCCATGACCAATGGCGACATCGCCAAAATGATAGTCAACAATCCGCCGAAGCTCAAGCCGCTCAAGAGCATTGTCGACGGCCAGTTGAGGAAACCTGGCAATACTAATGTACCCGCGCCCGTCGATCCCAGAAACGACTTGCTCAAGGCTATCAGAGATGGTTAGTGTTTTTTGTTTTCCTCTAATGAAAGTCTAATAAATTTTTAAAGATAATTTACTGATTTCAAAAACGATGCTTAACTTATTACTAACCTTCAAAATATGTTGTTTTTGTAGGTATAAAATTGCGAAAGGTAGAGAAGATCGAGCAGAAGGAGGTGGAGCGAGTAAATGCGCTAAACGATGTAGCATCAATCTTAGCACGACGAGTTGCCGTCGAAGTCAGCGACAGCGAATCTGCCTCCGAGAGCGAATGCGACAGCGAGGGTTGGGGCGAGCAGGACAACACTAGTGCGACGAATGCCGCGTGACCCGTCAACGCTCTCCCCTCAAACGCCACAACCAAGGTCTCCTGAATCTGAGGAAATCCAGCGACACACCCATGCTTGTTCGCACTTGGATTCTTTTATATTTTTTATTTTTTTTTTATTCTTTTATTCTTGGCACACAAGTGCGACTGGCTTTCGCGTGCATCGACTGCGAAGTCATCGCGAGCGTCGTGGTGGACGTTTGCAGTTTTCGTTTTATAGAGCGTTTTTTAAGAAAGGGGTTTTCTATGTCTGTAAAAAGCTTTCCGTTATGTATTTTTAATTGGTTAAAATTTTTTAGCGTAAATGAATTTGTTTTATTTATACTTTTGATTTTTAAAATGGATTTTTTACGTTAATGTTTTTATTGTAATAAATTTACATGTTGTACAAAATTTCACTGTTTGGTTTATCAATAGTACAAGTCAAAAACTGCGTTAATTATTCATTAATTATATAAAACTGTATTATTTAAAATTTTTATTTTTTATACGTTTTCATTTTTAATAATTGTAAGTATTTCAAAATTCTTTTATATTAATAAGTGATATTAAAAAGTTGCTGATATAATCGGAAAAAGTGTGTGTGAGAAAAATAAAAACTGCTAATGTCTACATCGATGAATCGTCAAATGAACGAATTATCAATATACTTCGCTTTAGTGTCGTACTATAGCTAGGTAGGTGACCTTCATTAACAACCAAAGTATTGCCGGTAAATTTCTTCTTACTTCTCTTACATGAAAAAAAAAATTTAATCTTCCGTGTTAATTCTTCAAATAGAGTGCGCGATATACCGAATAAGTAAATTTGAAATACTTTTTTTGTAATTGCCGCAATTTTACTGTATGTATTATTTTTGACTATATATTTGTGCTTTTTATGCATCGAAACGGAGTCAACAGAGTAATATATTTTATTACGTTGATTATCTTTTGTAAGGAGTCTTTTCAATGTTATGATTAGCTGCATTTTTTAATAATACGTAAATTTTATTAAAATTTTCTTTACTAATGTGCATTTTAATGGGAATGAAAAATTATACTTGTAATTAAGGAAAGTAAGCAGTTATTAGTTTAAAAAGTCAAATGGTCTCGGTAAAAATGTGCGAGTGCGCATGTGAAGAATAGAAAACGCACAGTAAGCGAAATGATGGCAAAAAGAAAGTATGTATTTTAGCACATTCCGCATTCCGCGTTTTTTTCAGATCGTTGATTGCTAGAGCTAATTCCCAAGTATTTACTCTCATGATAGTAAACTGAGAATTCATAATTTATACCTAAAATAGCTAACATTTAAATGAATAAAAGGGACAAATAGTCATGAAAGAGTAGTTTGCGAAAAGAGCTTGAAAACGTTTTTTGAGAATAGTAGAGCCAAACCAAAATACTCCATTGATTATAATAAGATGCAGTGAATTTATAAATATGGGTACTTTCTTAAAGGAAATATTTTAGCATTAGTAAAATGCAGTTAAAGGAGAAGAATGAAAATGTTTGAAAATAAAAGCATAATTACTCAACTGTTAACTACGAAGAATGAATGTAATTAATCAATTTTTGCTCGAAAAATGAATACGATTGTGATTTATTTTGCATCGATGTTGCTGAGAAATTATTAAAAAAAAATAATGAAAACAAGTACGTAAGAGTAAGAAAGAGAAAAAAATTAAAATGTGTGGCGGCGATAATATAAAGATTATATAGATGACAAAAAGTATATTAAAGAAATATATTATATCGATCGTTAAGATTATACATAATCTTACGTGTTGAAGTAACGCTAAACATAACATTTAAAAACGAAAATGATAAAAACTGAGGCGTATAAATGATTCTTCTTCCGAGATATCGCAGCAGCACAGCTAAAAATGCGATATTTCGTTGCAAAAAATGCGATAAGAGCCTTTGACAAGGCAATTTCCGTGTATGTATAAGAAAAGGAAAAAAAAAGCAAAATATGCAGTCGAACGTTGTTCTCCTATGGAGACATCGCGTTCCGGCATCTGTCCTTTTTTCGACTCTAAAAAAAAAAACGATTTCCATATTGGTTTCGCCCTTGTTCTCAGGTTCTTCGAATGTTTTTGTATAAAAGTGTGGAAGTGCGTGCGATTTTTTGCGTGTGAGTAGGAGTGCATGTTTTTTTTCGTGCTTGGAATGACAGACGGTTTATTACATACGGATCTTTAAGAGTGCTGAGAAAATGCGTGATTCATCGGCAACGACACCTGTACATTTCTTCTTTTTAAACAGAAAAAAAAAACAATGCGGCGTAGCACCAAAAACGCCGATTATATGAAAGATTCTAATATAATGTAAACGATAATCGATGACTTTTCTGTAATATGTTTATGTATAAATATAAAATTTATAATAAGCTAAATATATATATGAGAAAAACGAGGAACTCTCTCGATTGTAAGGACTCTAGGATTTATAAGTATTTTTAGCTAGCTATGTAACTCGCCAACTACTCTACAGTATTTAACAGGGGGAATAAAGAAAAAAAAAGTTTAAACAAAAAATGGTGAAACTCAATTTTATAATGTCAGGAGGAAAAGGGATGTGCTACCGATGTAACCTCTTTACCACCTACACCAATAAATATCGATTAATGTTAATAATCGCTGTGAATCGTGATCGTATAAACGTATAAAAAAGTCTACGTGTTACCGAAAAAAGGTTTTTCAATACAGTATCTGCAACTGCTTTTTGAACGGATGAAAATTGTGCAACTTTCATACTGTATTTTTCATGGAAAGAAAACTTGTCGCTCTAGCTTTTTTGATCGTTAAAAAAATGATAAGTGCTCAAAACTTTTCTTAGAGCAACTGTAATCATCTTTATTCTTAAAGGAATCTTTAGGGATTTATTACCTTTCTTTTCTCCATAATGAAACCCGTAAGCGTTGAATTTTCAATTTTTATAATAAAAAACAGAACGAGGATTGAGACGGCGAGTGGCGAGTGTCAGGCGAAGAAAACTGCAATAACATAAAAAGAAATGCACTTATTTAAAACTACGTGTCCCGTAACGCAACATTACGCAGTGATCGCTACAATAAATACAAATAATAATTGTACTATTACTGTCAACATTATTACATTTGTAGTAAAACTGTACAGAGCCAAATAAATCAAAAAATTTCATAAATTTCAGCAATGGCGTAAAATTTATTCAAGTACACCTAATTTAATACTTAATATGAAAATCATACAGTTTAAATTACAGGGTGCATTAGTGTTCTAGCTTAAAAATTAAAAAATTTTATTTTCGTTATTTTATTTTGTTACAAACTTTTCATTAGTATTATAGCGTTTGAAATTCATACTATTGCGAAATCGTAAATTGATTTTTCAATGCCGATAACATTATACCGTGAAATTGAAACCATGAAAGTTTTATAACTACATTTTCATTTGAAATGCGCAATTATTAACCTCGTCACGTTACTTTTAACGTGCGTACTCACGTTTGCCTGAAATATCGTAAAATGTATACTTGCTGCGTTAGCACAAACTTTGTATATCGCGTAGTCTATAATTTAATCAAGTTATTTTAGCTTTACCATGCATTTAAAAAATTTAAATGGTTCTGTGTACTATCATTTAAACTATCTCTTGCAATGCAAGAAGAATAAATGCATTTTATTTAAAAATTGTCAATTA